>APFE030524418.1:23449-236989 GCA_000404065.3 Pinus taeda
TTTGATGATACCCTGAACGAAGATCCAACTTGGTGAAGTAAATTGATCCATGCAATTCATCCAATAGTTCATCAATGACAGGAATGGGCAACTTATCTTTAATAGTGAGCTTGTTGAGCTCCCTATAATCCGGACACATGCGCCATGATCCATCCTTCTTGTGCACCAATACTACTGGAGCAGAGAAAGAACTATGACTTGGTTGAATTATACCAACCTCTAGCATTTTTGCAACCATACGTTCAATTTCACTCTTTTGGACATAGGGATATCTGTACGGCCTGATGTTTGGAGGAACACTTCCTAGAATCAGATGAATAGTATGATCATGATCACTCATAGGTGGGAGACCTTTGGGAGTCTCAAATAACTTGGAATGATTGTCCAGGACTTTTTGGAGATCTGGATAAATAGATGATTCTGAGATGGAAAGATCTAGCGAACATAATTGTGCAATTATACCTCTTTGCTCCTTTTTGAGAAGCTTTGTCATACCATTAGAGCTAATTATCTTTCCTGGTTTCCCTGCAATACCCTTTAATTCAACTTCCTTTCCTTCCGTAGAAAATTTGATGAAAAGTTCTTGAAAATTAAAAGCTATCGTACCCAAGGATTGTATCCATTGGACTCCTAGTACAACATCAACACCTCCCATTGGAATGGAAAGAATTGGGCTGGTCAATACATATTCTCCCATGGATAGCTTGATATTATGGCACTTTCCAGAGCAATTTATTGTTCCTCCATTTGCAACCATCACTTGACACTCTGGTGCTGGATATAAGAAGCAATTCAATTCTTTGCTACCTTACAATGAATAAAATTGTGGGTACTTCCTGAATCAATCAACACTATTACCTTTTTCTTCTTGATTTGTCCTTCTATCTTGATGGTTTGAGGAGTGGTAATTCTAGCCAATGCATTACAAGATATGGTGGGATTCATTTCTTCTTTATCTAGGCTTTGTTCCTGGAATATATCCTCTTCTTTTGACCTTTCTTGCTCCTTTTCTTCTTCCTCTTCACAATCTATGTAGAATAGTTTCTTCTCAGCACACTTATGACCTTTAGTGTATTTACTATCACAACTGTAACAAAGCCCTTTTGCTCTTTTTTCTTCCAATTGTTGTGGTGTCAACCTTATAGGTTGTGGAAGACTAGGGACAACACTTCCATCTTTATAGTTGTGAGTGGTATGCTTCCTGGTTGCCATAATTTTGCTTTCCATTTTTCTTGCTAAGCTGAATGCCTTCTCTAATGAATCAGGTTCCCAAAGGCGAACATCATGTTGGATATTATCCTTTAAAGACCCTATGAACACATCAATCCTATGCTCCTCTAGAATATCTTTTACCCTTATGTTCAATTTTTGGAACTCCTCAATGTGCTCAATTATTGAACCCTTTTGTTTGAGACTTATCAATTGGCTAAAAAAAGTGTTGCTTTTTGTATCCTCATAATGTGCTATCAATTATTCCGTAAAAATTGCCCAATTGATAAATTGTTTACGAGAGCAAAGCCATTGATACCATACAAACTGATTTGGTTCCAAATATAAAGTTGTCATACATACCTTTTGTGTGTTTTGCACATTATTGAGATCGAAAAATTGCTCAATCTGTAATATCATGTTGCGGGATCCTTGCCATCAAACTTCCTCATATCGATTTTTGGAATATGGTGGGTCTTCGATCCAACATTAGAGTCTATGGAATCATGATTAACATTTCTTTTGTTCTCATCATGAGTTTCCTTTACTACCCTTTCACACTTAGTGACCATTTCTTGTAGCAACTTATTCATATTTATCTCCAATTCTTCCATGTCTATCTTCAAATCTATCTTCAAATCATCCATCTTAGCTTCCACATCGTTCATCTTAGCTTCTACACCTTTCTTTAAACAATTCATCTTAGATTATGTTCCTTTTTGTGCAAGTGACACTTGTTGCACTTGGTCTCGTAATTTGGATATATCATGTTGCATTTCTTCCTCTTCTTCATGAGTCATGCTAGAGCTTTCAGGTCGCCTACTAGGTGTTTCCATTCTTTTCTTCGAGGCATTCCCCCCAAAAAATTTGATAATAATGCTTTCACTATGGCCCTTTGGGAATTCCTTCAAAATAATTTTTCAAAAACCAAGCTTAAGCAAACATTTTAAAAAATATACATGCCCTTCTTTCACTTTGTAGGAGCTCGAGTATTGCATCTGATGTATCTCTGTAACTTTCGAATCATTCCAGTTTCTTAAAAATTGTGACCTGCGGTAGAACCTCTGTTGTCCTTCTTTCCATGCCACTAGTTGACCCCAATTGGATTCTCCATGAAAGGAGTTATACACAAATCTCCCACAGTGACCTGATTATAGACTAATTTCAAGGTAGAGCAAACTGTATTGACATGCCACGTGTCCTTGTGACTTTGGCTCTGAAAAATATATACAAGAAACTAAAGTCCGTCCTCTTTCTGTACCTTCTTATGAAATTTCAATCTGATTCTCAGAGAGAAAGTTATGACGATTTCCCCATGTCACCTGTGTTGAATGTAATTCAGGATTCTACAAAAGGACCAACTTCCGCAGTTCATATCTCTGAAAATATAGCGGGAAAAGCTCTGAAATTCAGACCTCAGATTCAATGCGATGTCTTCTCAAATGGTTCTTTTTTTTTATCTTCTAAAACGTTATAGAAAAAAGTTATAGCGAAAATGCCACGATGACTTGTTTGGAGCAGTGAAACCCTAGAATCCAAAGCTCTGATACCAAATGTTATGAACAGCTCAAGAAAAGATAGAAAAGATAGATCAAGCCTTTATAATTCCCTCTTCAAGGGGGCCTCCTTTTACATGACATAAATGAACAATTTCTTGGATGATTCAAATTATTAAAAAACCTTCCTTTCTATATAAGGAGTCTAAGGGTCACAATATAACCCGCCGATCTTAACAATAACAATGTATAGAGCACAAAATAACAATGAGGGGATTCTATGGGCACAGTAATAACAATATGGGGACAATAGGGGCACAACAATATTAATAAGGGGTACAACTACAATAGTAATGGGGTAATCACTAGTATTATAGGGACCCAACACATTTCTTGCTAAGTATTGGGTTATAGATCACTTGTTTTTTTATTATTGTTCAAATCTCATGAGACTGCTCAGAAAGATTATTGGCTAAAAGATTCATCTTTTCTACTCAACATAAAATGGTACCCATATCGTTAAACACTAGATTTACCCATTTCATTTTGCTTCTTTGTTTAAAATTGCAGTAATATTTCTTTCACCAACTCAATTTACCTGGTTGACATTACATTTTTACTGCTTTATTATTATTTCCCCTTTTACACTTATTATGTTTCTTTCCTTTTCCTTATTTTTTCTCCATTATTAAAGACCTCGAATATTTTTCGTGCATATGGAATTGATATGGTCAATTCTAATGAGAAGAAAATCCCCCATCTCTGACACCAATGTTGATTTTCCTTTTTCATTTACATTTTCAAGTCATACTAGCTCATACTTGTTCCCCGGGTTACCTCCTGCTAGTTACAAATTCTCTCTTTAATTGTGGTTTCTAGTTTCACGTTGGAAGAAAGTTAGTTCACCTTCTTAACGCCCAATCGCTTCTCAACAGGTTGATGCTCATCATGTTACCTTTGGTTTCTTGCTACTAATGCTAAAGAGGATTATGGCAAAATTTCCATCTTTTAAACTAGGATTGGCCTATGATTCCCTATCATACATTGGTCAATGATGCTTTTTTTATTATTATTTTTAATTTCTGCTTATGGACCCCCTCTTCCCAGTGTAATTTAATTGTTGATAAATTTTAACTTTTTGACTTACTATAAATCGAGATTCTCCCGATAGTTGTTATTATTAGTTTAATTATGTCTGTTACTGAGCGTCCAAAGTTGGAGCAAATTATGTACTGGGAGGTGTCTTTCCTTAATAGATCAATATGACTTCTCATAATTATAACAAGGGTTATTTTACATTAATTTCACTTTGGTATTCTCCCATCGTATGAATTCTAGTTTGGTAGTTATGTAATCTGTGTAAAGCTCAAATTCTTCTATAAAAATTCTAATATAACTATGGAATTATTAACAATGGAAAATGATTTACCTTTTTTTCCAAATGATATATTTCCTACTTGGCATGAATATGTATATGCATCCATTTGGTAGAGTTTCAATGGTGTAATGTTGTAAATGCAAGTTTTATTTATATGACTGAAGATTACCTATCTTTATTTTTCTGAATTATGAATATTTTTATGCATTGAGCTAGAATGTAATTCGTAAGATTCTCAATCCATTTCGGAAATGGACTATCCCTTGCACTGAATTCTTCCTACCATCATATATTTGAATTATCCATTTCCTTCCAATTTCTGTTCATTTACATTGATTAATACATTTTACCTACTCAATGTTCTTTTCTTTATTACACATATACGAGCTTATATAGGGGTCTGGTCTTGCGACCATGACCCTACCTTCAATATTTAGGAGCTAAGGACTACCATATGTAGATTCTTATACAAGCTCAACTTATATACTGTTTTTGAATTTACTTGGTTATTGGATAGCGAAATAAGTAGTATAGGGTTTTTCCTTAAAACACAAAACACAAGTGATGAGACCAAGATGCCATCATTAGAAAACTCTTTTTTTTGCCATGTCTTTGCCACTAAATAAGGTATTGTAGAACTGACCAATTCTCTACCCAGATCCTGTATTTTTTTTTCTTTGAATTAGATATATACTAGTTTCCTAAGCCTTGTGGAACTTCTTGCTCCTCACCTAGCCTCCCATAACCCCTTTCTTATTAGAAAAATCATCCATTCATGGTGCACTCCTAATGAACCCTACTTATTCACTAGGAAAAAATATTAAGCGCTATTCTTATTCACATAGTTTTGATTCCACATGTAGTCGTGTAGACTTATCTCTCATTCTGTTACTAACACTATCTCTCGAGCTATTACAACTTATTGTCTTTAGGCTACAAAACTTATTATTATATACAAACCACAAAGGAAACTAAATTAAGCTTGTAAGCCTATCCCATCTACAAAATAAGATAATTCTATTTCTTAGATGTGACAAGCTGAAGGTTTCACCATAAGTGATAAAATAAATTCTATTGTATATAATCTCTTCTAAAGAAGGAATTGCATAAAAATTAACTTTCTTCAAACTTTCAGAACCCATTTGTGTTCAAAGATAATTTAATAAGAAAAATTCATTACATGAAGAGATTATAATCATAAATCTAACCAATTTCATCAGCCTTGGGAAATTACTTAGATATCGGTCGCACTCCTCCTAGCCATGAACTGATCTTCTCAATTCCCCCTGAGCTAAGTATTCTTGCTCCTAGATTCAACAACCCCATTTATTTCTTGGTAGTTTTATTTTATAATTTTTTTCTTCGTTAGAATATTTTTAGAAGCATCTTGATTTCTGGGGCCTATCATCCCATTTTTTCCTAGGCTTTTCCTTCCTTTTTTTCTTTTCGAGAAAGGTTCCTTCCATTTTATATAAAGCATTCCTTTTTCTCCTACGGTGCTTTTCTTTACCCAACTTAGCGTATGTCTCCAATTAAGATATTTAATACAATCTCTCTCTCCCATTGTATTAAACCCATTTTTTCCTCCTAGGGATTTTAAGGAGATTTATAGGGAATATTTAATTTATCATAAATCAACTGCTTCTAGCTGGTAGGAAATCTTCTCCTCTCATTCTCCCTTTTCAAATTAATTTTTAAAATTATTATTTATTCTTACTAAATACATTAATTACATCATCCACAAGTTTTTATTTTATATCCTTCTTTGTCTAGTGTGGCTTCCTTAGCCACCCAATCCAAAAATAAATACAAACCATGTCTAAAATAATAAATTATTACATAGAAAATGAAGGGGTATTATAATTATAAGTATTGTTATATTATACCTTACATATATTACTGATTACATATAGAGGCAATCAACAATCATATTGATAGAGGAGGGAGAGAGAGTGAGAAAGAGAAATACAAAGAGAGGGAGAGAAGTGGAGAGGAAGGGGGAGAGGGGTGGACAAAAGGAGAGAGGAAGGGAAGGAGTGATGCATTTGGAGGGGGAGAGAGAGGGAAGGAATAAAAGATACATAGAGAGGGGGAGGTGGAAAGAGAGAGGAAGTGGTAAGGGAGATATGGAGAGATATTCAGGAAGAGAGTATAGGAAGGAAGAGAGAGAGAAGGAGAGGAGAGAGAGGAAGTGCCAAGAGAGATATGGAGAGTTATTAAGGAAGTGAGTATAGGAGGGAAGATAGAGAGAAGGAGAGGAGAGAGAGGGAGAGATGGGGAATAGAGAGAGAGGGATAAATATATATGGAGGGGGGAGAGAAGGGGAGAGAGAGAAGGAGAGAGGGATAGATATAATGAAAAGATTGGAGTAGAGAGAGAGAGAGAAAGAGAGAGAGAGAGAGAGAGAGAGAGAGAGAGAGAGAAGGATAGAGGGAGGGAGGGAGAGATTTAGTTGGAGGGGAAGAGAGAGGGGGTGAAGAAGAAATACATAGAGAGATAAAGGTGGAGAGAGGGGAGAGTGACAAGGGAGGGATGGAGACAGAGTGAGGTAGAGAGGAGAGCATGTAGGATGAGAGAGAAGGAGAAGGAGGAGGGAGAGGAAGAGGGAGGGATTGCAGAAAATATAAAGAGTGTGTGCATATTTTTTTGGGTGAGATTAGAGACAAAAAGAGAGATAGAGTTGATATATATTAAGTTGTGGGGAGAGAAAAGGAAGACGAAAGATATATAGATACACACAGAACACACACACACACAACACACCAGTATATATATATATATATATATATATTATGGAGTATTATATAATGTTTAACATTATTAACTATAGAGGAAGAGGACGTAAGGCTTTAAGAAAAGGTTGAAAGATGTGGGATTTAGAAATCCATGAATATTTTAGTGTTCAATGAAACAGATGCATTGATTTCCTTGTGGACGATAATTTCTAATATTATTTGATTGCTTGGACTAGATGCATTGATTTCAATTTAGATATTGATTTTTGATTTGATGTAACTAGATGTATGATGTATATTATTTTCAAAGTAATTAGATTAATAGTTTGCATTGATTTCAGCGTAAGCAAAAAAATATTATTGAAAAAATGCATTGAATTTTGTGTATCATAATTCAATAATAAAATAAAATACTTGAATTTTCATGTTAAATAAAATGTTCACTTACCTGAAATGTTTTCTTCTTGAACTTGTAAACTATGTGTAATTAACTACATTCTCATTATTCCCATTTTCCATCATTCAATATTGTTAGTCAATTTGCATTAAAAGGAGGTAATAGAAAAATACTAACAATGAAACTTGAGGTTTAACACTCCATAAGTCAAAATGATTAACATTAGAGAAACCTACAATTAATATTGGAGAGAAAGAGAGACAAGGTATGATGTTTACTAGAATAACTCGAGTTAAATATTTGAATGGTCTATGATTTCAACGACACTTTTCATATGAATTATATGAAAAAATGCTAAATTAAAAAGTGCGATAATAAGAACAATAGAAGAAAATAATTTTAGATTTATCACAATGAAGACTATTTGTAATTAATTACATTCTTATTATTCACATTTTATACCATTCAACACTGTTACATTGTCACTTTGCATTCAAAATTTTTGTTTCATCATTTTTCATCATTCAAGTTATTAATAGTCTCTATCATCTCAAAAAATTTACATAACTAAGTAAATTTAAAATCAAAATAACCATATTAATTTTAGACATATTAATCATATTTAAAATTATCATAATAATTATATGTTCAAGAAATTTTGTGTGACCATACATGACTCAAACCAAATTAGATCCACCTTACTCTCAAACCTATAAAGTTGTGAGAGGGATCAAATCTCTTGAGGTGTAAACTTTTCCTTATGTTTTTCTCTCAATAAAGAGTTTTGCACCTCAAGTGATTTGATCCCTCTCAGGACATGAAATATATAAAGTTGATATGGATCTTTCTTTTATAGATAAGAAAATTTAAATTAAGCTTTTGTTATAATTTTAGATGGAAAAATGAAAAGAAATTATATATTTTAACATCTAATATGTGTTTCCATAATTTTGATTTTAATTTCGAATAATTATTAGATAGATGGTAGGAATTTAACCTCCACAAATTATTCTAGAACATTCTAGTAGTACACATAAAGCAAAGGTTGATATTTATCCCCAAAGATGTTATTTTCCTTTTTCTCTTTTAGTAAAATTGATTAATTAAACAAATGTCATATGGACAAGTTTCATATGAAGTGGGTTATGGTTTTTTGGAAATGTGATATGGATATGGTATGGTTTTTTCCCACGGTATTGTAGAAAAAGTTGATTACATATTGAGAATTTCGACGGTAAAGTGTGGATGAATCTCCATGGTTAAGATTATATTTTATATTTTTTAAATGTATATTGTTTACTTATATATTATTATTTAATAATAACAATAATTATAATGATATAATAATAATAATAATATAATTTATTTATTTTTTATGATTCTTTATGAAGTATTTTGATACTTATTATGGATTCATGTCGTTAAGTTTACTAGGTATTTAATTTATAGATCTGCCAGTATATATTCTTCTTTTTCCTATTAAAATCAAAGTAAATTCACCAATACATAATAAATTCAAATTATAATAAATATTATTGTGCTACCATATTGGAATTCCTCTAGTTAAAAAACATTAGTCTTTAATATGCATTACTATTTTCACATTCTTCTGATTAAAATCGATTACTATCTTTAATATTTGAGGTTTATCTATCCAAATTTCACATTAAGATATTTCATTCCAATTTTATTTTTTCACGAGAGAAAAAGCCAATATTTTTCTATTAATAGAAAAATTTTTACATATCGTCAAACTTGATTTCATCAAGTACCTCATTACTAAAACTCAAAATTACAAATTTCCACTTTCAATTTATTATGATTGATATTGACTATATATGAGCATCAATGTCCATACTAAAAATCAATTTACATAGATAATAAAAAATGGGCATATACCTATAGTTATACATTTAATACTGCCCTGCTACATCCATTAATATTTTTTAAGTGCCACACTATATGTCCATATCCAAAATCTTTGTACTAGCCAAAACAAAATACCTGAACAAAATATTAACAAAAGATACATCAGTTCCTTTCGTCGTTGCCTAATTTATTTGAATATACCCAGCATCTTGCATCATGTCATTGAAAAAATTAGAGTAAAATATACCCCAGGAAAGTTTATGAAGATAATTTCTAGATAAGTCATCTACAGTTGTGTTCTTCTCATGATATAGATGGGAGAAAGTTAAGTCCAAGAATTCATCCTGAATCCTTTTGATAGACTGTATCCAATTTATGAGCTTGTTGGGTCCAAATGATGATAACTCGTGGACCAATCTATGGCCGCCTTTGAATTTCCGTATACCACTAATTTATTGATGGAGATCCATTTTTTGTAGAACAAAACCCCCCATAGATCAATAACCTTCACGTGATTATCTGTAACTTGTTCGTAATTCCACATAAAATCATAGCAATGATCTGGATTGATAGCAATATATACCCTACACCCATAGTTTCCACTATTGGTTTCCCCACGAAAAAGGCCAATAAGAAAATTGTGTCATATGTTAAGGAGATTAAAGTGTCTCTGTTTCTTTTGATTAGCCATTCAACCATACTTATTGAAATATGCACCAATGGAATAACAACTCTACATGATATCCAAACTAAATCCCTTGAAAATATGTACATTCCTATTCTGCCATATACCCCAAAAAATAAATCAAATGAAGAGTACACCACATCGTGTATTCCACAAGCCAATTTTGTAGGAATGTAGCCATAGAACCAATGTTCCAAGTCAGCTTTAGCTTCATAATATCAAACACACCCAACCATATGGAAATTGCAAGTGGACATTATAAGAAAATGCACCACATCTTCGCATCCTCAGGTGCACATGACAAATCTCCATGGTCTATAGAAACCATATTGTCATAAATTGTCCCACATAAGAATCTTAATCCACCATAATAGCGACCAAAAAAAGTTGGGTTCTAATATATAGATCCATTTCCAATTTTTTCTGATAACCCTGGGGGTCTCACACCTGTGGTGAGCATAAGTGATATAGCCAGAAGCATCTTGAAGAAACATTTTCCCATTTTTATTATGACAATCCCATTGAAGAGTGCCCTCCTTTTCATTTAAGGATAATACCATTATATATAATTTTTGAATATAAAGATCCCATTACACTTCCAACACACCATAAAGACCATGTTGCTGAAAATCGCCCCATGCAAGATATGAAAAGAGTGACCCTAGATTTAGGAGTATTTGATTTAAATAATATATCCCATGTTTTGTATATGTTGAATAAGATGAACCAACAAAAGTGTAGTCCTTCACAAAACCCATGATGGGATCAAAGCCTATTTCCACCTCATTTCCGACCCCAATGTCCCACCTAAGATTACCAATCAATCAAATTTTGATTTTCATTATATTAGACCAAATGTATGATGATATCTTTGTTACCAAAGCCCCAATCTCGATACTCTCCTGCAAAGAAAAATTCTGAATATTTTTCATAAATAATATTTTTCCAAATCCAAAAATCATTGAGAGCAAGCCATAAACTCTTCATCAACACATCCCAATTGAAATACTCTATATTTAAAATACCCCAACATCCATCCACCTTCCTCCTAGAGATGTTTTCCAAATGAGAAAGGTGAAAATTTTGTATGCCCATGGATCCAGCCTAGATAAAAATTAAAATAATAGAATTAATCATATTGATAAGAGCCTTTGGCATAAGGTATAGGTGCATCCAGTAATCAAAGATACTTTGTAGGATTCCCTAGAAGAGATTCACCCTACCTCCCAAAGTAAGGCATTTATGTGATCAAAAAGAAAATATTCTCTTGAATGTTTCCATTATCCAATTCCAATTCTTGATCCCATATTTATTTGGCTTTCGTATAAAGCCAAAATAATTGAAGCCTCTGTCTAATGGAACAACACCAATCCCAAAGATGTTATAAATATTCACAATGGACGGATCATTTGGTGTGGAAACAATTAGAATGGATTTTTTTTAATTCATGAAAATACGCAATGCTTCACTAAAAGAGGATATGACCTAATGTAGATAGTTCCAATACAATATAGATATCACCTCCATAAGAAGCACACCATTCACAAATATAAGGTGTGTGATAAATATATTCCAGGTAATCGAAAAAATGGCAAAGAAACCCAATGTTTGAGTGTCATATGTCCTTCTTAAACATTCAGTGACCAACAAAAATAGAAGTGGAGGATAGAGAACACCCTTAAGAAAGTAAAAATTATGCATTAAAGAAGTTGTTTGGAGCACCATTAATAAGGATAGCATAATTAACCAAATTAATTCATGTCATGATCCAATCAACATTCATAAAAAACATATCAATTTTCTATAAGACCAATCTCAATAAATCTCATTCCACACAATCATATACCTTGATCAAATCAAATTTCATTAAAATAGCTTGCATTTTCTTTACCTTGATGGAATGGATGCATTCTTATGCAATCACCACAATATATTGAATTAGTCAATTCTCTAGGAACCCAAATTGTGCATCAGATATGTAAGTAGATAAAGTTTATTTTATATGAAGAGAAATAATCTTGGAGATGAGCTTACAGAATGCATTGTAAAGTGAGATAGCATAAAAGAAAAAAAATTGTGAGGGGAAGCTTTATGGATCAGTGCAATGAAAGTGCATATGATAACCCTAGAAATATTGGAAAAACATTGGGAATCCTTGACCATATGAAGAAAGTCAAGACCCGCAATATCAAAGAAATGTAGAAATAATTCCACTAGCCAATCATCCGGTCTTGGATCTTATCCTTTGAAAAATATTCTAAAACCTCCTCCACTTCCTCAATAGAAACAAGCCTACCAATACATTGTTTATCCTCTATGAAAAAAGTATTTGGATATATGTGGCTACTATCCAACTTATTTGAAAGGTCCACTTCTACCTTAGCTTAAAGTATCTTCATAAAATATTCAACAACCCTTGTTGAAGTTCCTAAATAGATACTAAATGCCATCCCACATCATTAAAAAACCACCAAATGGTGTTTTTCCTCCCTCTATTAGTCACATATTGGTGTAAGAACATACTATTTGTATCTCCTCAATACAAGCATATGGCATGGATCTTGAGATGTTTTTCATCCTCGTGATAATATCTCTTGTTTATGCCTTTCAAGAGCCATAATCAAATCGTTTTTTTCTCCAAAAACAAACCCTACACAAATGGATTGTGTATTTCCCGAATTTTGTTATCAATGTCCCTCGGTGCCTGCAAATGTTTCCTCTTTTTGTGTATTTCCCAAAATTTTATAAACAACTTTAAATCATATATATTTCATCAATCCACCTCCATATACAAAATAACTAAATCATTAACAAGTAAGGACCAAAAATACCAAACCATAGCATTAAATTCCTTATCTTTTAGCCATCTGTGGTTAAATTTATAAGAGAGACCACACCACACAATATCCCTACTCCACTGCAAAACAAATTGGTTCATGATCTGATAAAACCCATGGAAAAAATGCATGTTCTCAAAACACCAAGATGCTCAACCATGTTCTCATGAACTAAAAACCTATCTAGTCTCTTTGCAATACCCACCTCCCCTGTACTAGCATTTTTCCATGTAGGAGCAAGTCAATTAGGAAGAATGTTTGTTAGGAAGAAACATGTTCCTTAAACATATAGAAAATCCAAATAATAAAATCCTTGTGCAAGTATGAAAATCCAAAAATTTAAAATATTTTCAGTCCCACATAGAATCCATCCCACCTGATAGACTACCAGCATTTGTTGCACATACCTTCTATCATGGATATATCTTTAAAAAACAATACCAGATATTTTCATCCACCGCGATGGTTTCTTGTATAAGAATGACCAAAGGTTGGTGAAACATGACAAAAATCCCAAGGGATGAAAACTTGCAAGTTCCCTCAAGAACCTGAATATTTAGGGACATAATTATCATAGTCTAGTCATTGTAGTGGGAGGAATATTGGACTAGCCCATCAGATCCACAAATTTTATTGTTGTAGGATAGGAGAAAATGGCCTCTTGAAAAACCCTTTTAGATTTACAACCCATCCACCACCGAATAAATACATTATGGCACAAATGTGGGCATGTGATAATGAATATATAAAATTATCTACGGTAAGCTACACCATAACCAAAACAAGATTGTGTTCCAGAATCTCTAGGTTGCTGCCAATACTATTAGTGGGTGAAATTTTCCTGTGAGAAGTGCCAAATAGGATATCTATTGAATGTTTTTTCAGTGACGAAAAATGAGTAGGATGATTAAAATGGCTATCCACATAAGAATATTTCCCATCCCAAGAAAATCTAAGAGAATGGGAACCCAACTCTAGAAAATATTTAGATGTAAAAAAAGTTGAGACCCCTATAGAACCCAAATTAATCCTTGGGTTAAAAGATAACTTACCATACCAATGACCCATCAACACATTTGATATGCTATATAAATCCCTAGCTACATCTAAATTAGATCCAGGTGAAAATACTAGTAGGGAAATAGGAGATTCACTAGATGTACCTAGATTATCCGAAGGAGATGTCAAGTGTATGGTCTTGGAAACCACATCGTACCCAAATTTCATATCATCCAACTATTGATATCCTTCCATTGAATATCTTTGCAACTAAATAAAACCATAATTCCATGGAAAATGGGTAATCAAATTTTTAGTCTCATGAAAATGGAGACATCTAAAAGGTATCTTCCAGTAATCAATTTTCTAGTGATGAAAGAACCCTTCCCACACCAAATCCACATTCATCGGAAAACCCATGAAATATTGGAATCAACCAAAATCCGAGTTATACACTTATCTAACCAAACCAAACTATGATCATTAACAAAGGTAAACTTCCCGATTGCATTTCCAATGTTGTGACAGCCTCCCGGGTCTATAGCTCTAGAGGGAAACTAGGAAGCTTAACCCAAACAATCCTACATTTTGTAACCTCCATGAGAGGATTAAATCCAAAGAGCCACCACTGGAGGGAAAACTAAATATGACCACCAACCCATGGGTCCCCAAAATTACCTCAACATCCTCCAATGTCCTCCAAATGGAGAAAGTGGAAACTAAACCACTCGTTCATCAGATTGTTAATCTTAGTTTTATAAGTTATAATAGAGGCCCAATGAACATCTACCCAAGGTCACATCTAAACAACATACATAGCCAAAAAACTCCCACTTCCCTACCAATTCCCTACACTTTAATCTCAACACCTTCTCTAGAGTAACATCCTAGCCCATAGTTATCATTTGTATATTTATCACAACATGCATAGGCTTCAATGACCTTCCTTGATTGTTGGGTTAGGGGGTCCTAACCCAGGTACAGAGTTAGTTGTGCAAACAAATCCCTACACTATTGGTACTTTTGGCATGAATCCACGTAGGCCGAACTGAAATCTCACCTGAAGAAGTATGGGGGATGCTGGAACTAAGTTTCTGCATCCAGAGATCAGTGTGATGCCTTTTTATGACCTAGCTATGCCATCGAACAAATCTCTAAGCCCTTAAGGCTCAATATTGTAACTCCCCTCAATTAGCCTCTAGTCCTCCACGAACATCTATGATTTTATTTTGTGGACCTTGTACAGGCAGATTAACTACTTGTGCGCACCATAGATTACCCTTATACCAATATTTACTCAGATCTACCCAAGGGTTTGATAATTTAACAAAAGGTGTTATGAGCTTTGTGTAATCACTTAGCATTAATTGTGTTCTGATAATAAGACAGATCAAGTAAATTTGTGCATCATTTCATCACAGCATATATCACAATCATACATAATAGAAGTAAAGAGATAAAACACAGGAATTTCTGTAACAGTCTTCTTTATTGATCTTCAGTATAGATTTACAGACTCAATACTTTCCTGCACACTCAACTACAAGGGTTCTCACACTCAACTATAGACGCTACTCTAGGCCTATGTGCACTCAACTATAGATCCTTTTCCCCTCTAAGACCTACTTCTCTATGCTAGACTTCCTCTTCGTACCAATGACAAAACACATAGATCTTCCTGAGACTCTCTAAGACGCACTTATTTATACAATCCCATGGTCTACAGACCATGTGTAGATCTTCAAAATCCAACTCAACTTTACATGAACAAGGGTAAAAACCCTTTTTGATTCCTAACTAACTGTGCACTCCGCATCCACAATTTATGGAGACTTTACATCTCTTTACATCAAAATTTTGGCTTTTGGCCCAAAACTGAATTAGGGGACCCCATCCCAATAGGCCCCCAACACAACGGTCATGACTCTTCCTCGAGTCACTTGTCTGGTATAGGGATCTTACTACGAAGATCCCCAAGCTCCACTTACACAACTGCTACTTTGGTCGCACTCTGCATGGTTGCCTGCTTCACCTCTTCGACCAATTACTCTGTAGCTAGCCATTTGCTATTTCTCTTGATCTTCTGCTGTGTCAACTGCAATTTCATCACCATATCCTGGATTTTGGCTGAGACTAGGTAGGTTTCATCCAACCAAGGACCCAACTGTGCCTTAAGAACTACCTCTTTTTTTTTGAGTTGCTTCCACTTGTGTAAGGAGTTTCTTTGGCTCTTGCAACTTGGCAAGGTGTTGCACTATAACAATGGTGCGTGTAGTCGCCCTTACTTCGTCGTACTACTGCTGGAGCTTGCAGATCTTGGTATTCAATATATGCATGGTGGAATCTTCCTATAGGCTCATCACCTCTTCCATGGCCTATTCAAATGAAGTTGTACAATCAACAACTGTGGCATCCATAGTAGCTATCCCTTCCTTGAAGGAAGTGTTGCATTGTTTTCAGACTTTGGGCAGAGTCGAAGGCTGTGACTTAAGCTCCAATTCTGTGATTTTCACATTGAGATCAAATTGAACTCTTTCCAGCTCTACCTTCGCCTTACGAACACCCAAGCTAGCTTTTAGATCTTGGCCTCGAGCGGTGCCTCCTCAAGTATGTGCAACTCCAACACTGTCTTGCATGCCTCAGCAATGACAGCCACCAGTTGAGTGCTCTGCACCTAGATTGTATCACTCTCCTTCAGGGCCTCTATCTTCTTGTCCAACATTTGTTCATTGTTCACCCTCTACTTGTTGATTAAACTGAGAGTGCACTGCTCCCATGCTCTAAATTTCACTATCACACTAGTTTGTAGCACGTGAAGATATTCATTGTGGAGCGTTGCAATGTTGAGGCCAATGTTCTTTAAGGTGCTAACTATGATCTTATCATTGGTCGACTCTATGCTCAGGGACCCTTCTAGTAGCATGACTATCCTGAGATGCACTATCCTTACCAGCTCTGCAGCCTTACTTGTCCCTGGTGGTAGGTTCATCTCTGCAGTGTTGACTTGTCCTATGCCCCCCTGAATTCTACTGGTCTAGATCTGCAGTTCATGCAAATCCCTCTATATATTTCCTAAGGATTACAAGTATTGTTGCTCAAACTGCTGCAACAGTTCGACTATAGCATCATGCACTTTGTTCTGAATCTCATCGAGATCACCCTCTGTCAGTGTAATGGGATCCAACGGTGGCTTAGTCACCTTTGTCTTCTTCCAAGACCCCTCCTTCTGTTGTTCTTTGTACATCTTTACCTAGAATGGAGTGCTATGTCCCTCATCACCTCCACTGTCGTGCCCTGACTGCTCCTCCTCTTTGATTTTGGTGAAGGAGATTTATCGCTTCGCTTGGAGTTGCGCTACTCCTATTTAGCCTGTTGTTTTGTAGCACTCTCTTATTCTAGTCAAGCCTTCTCCTCAGCCTCCTTCCCTCGCTACGCGACTAACTTCTATACTGCCTGCTTCACTGCATCCTTCCCCTTTTTCTCTACTAAACTCCACGTGCCTTTTCTTGTACCTGCATCCAAGTCGGAGTGAAAGTGCTAGTCTACTATCCAAGGCTTAATTCATTCCTGAATCGCATCATCTGCCAAATCAGACCACTTCTACTTCAGATCCTAAAGCGCTCAGATATAAATGCAGTGGAAGTCCACCTTGAATTTTGCATACTCTGACAACTATTCATACATGGAAGGAGACAACTACGGGTGCTGGTTGATGCCCATACGAATGCTCACTTCCATCAAAACCCATAAAATCTTTGTTTCTGTGACCCTGCGAGGTTCTTCATGGCCCAAAGGGAGGAAAGCTATGCAGCCTCCGGAAAATATACCTCCAAGAGAGGAAACTCGTGGTCCTCTAGTAGCTCCCAAGCAACCAGCACAATGGAGAGTAGAAACCATGTGTAGTGGAAGGTCTTTCTCTCGTCCTTAGCCTCACGACAATTCACAAGGAACTCGCTACCTAAATAGCTTGACCAGTTGAACTGCACACCCTCTACGCATTGTGTAGTTAATGAGATCATGGGTGCCAGAACCTCGTCTGCACGACACTTCTTGATGACCTTGAAGGCTAGTATCAGGGTGGCAATTGTCACTATGGGGTTATTGATGGATGTTATGGAGTACTCGTGCAACTTCTTTAGAAGCTCAAAATTATCCTTCATCTTTTCTACTAAGTTGTCCTCGCTTTTCTTTCTACCGAACTCCTTGGCAAGATTCAAGCCTTCATGTGGGAGGAGCATGATCCTGTGGATGAGCATGTCCATGATGGGGATAGGCATGCCAATCCATCAGCACCCATCATTCGCTAGAGTTAGTAGTTGTCATATACATGTGGTATTTATGTTAGAGCAGTTGTAGTGGGGCACCCACAATAAGCTCAATAACTTGAACTACTTCACTCTGTGGATCCATTGAACAGTCTCCGACCCAGTGAAACCGAAATATTTGTAATATACCGACTTCATGTAATTCTCCGTCGTGAGGTGGGGGAAACTCTCATGGTCAGCCAAGTCCCAATCCTCCATCTTTAAGAGGGGAACCCGTGCCGTTCACGAACCTTCGAAGTATTGTTTCCTACAGTATGGGTGTATGAGTGACAAATTATCTGCGTAGGGGTCCTTAGTGACCTTAGCCTTCCCTTTCTGTGGAGGGATGTAGTCTGGCAACTTGGAGATGAGCTCCACACCCTCAACATCTATATCTTCAGCACCCTCTTCAGCCTCCAAGTCTATAGTCTTCTCAAGCTGCCTGTCCTTCATCTGTGCCTCAGTAGCAGAACGCTTTCTAGGAGACTCACGCATTGGAACTAGCCTTTACTGCTTGTCTTTCTTCGACTTGTGGGTCTCACGCACTAGTGTAGGCTTCGACCTAGGTGACCTCGGCGCCGTAGGCACCAGAGCTAGAGCCTCCATGATCACAACTTTTAGAGTCACTCCTTCGGAGGCAACAGTTCCTCCAATGCTTGTAGCCTCACCCAGGTTGGACATGGTGTTATAAATGAATTGTTTGGTTACCTTGGGTAGATTAGCAAACATAGATCTCATGACCAAATCTTCAAAAAACTTACAATTCATAAGCAATGGACAACATAGCTCAAAAACTCTAAGGGTGCAAAGTGTTCTCTGCTGGACTGACATGGGTAATTAATAGGAGAATTTGAATTCAAATCTGACCATTCCCCCCAAAATCCATTCATAGATGCTAATTTGGTGGCAGAACTCCAAAGATTTCAGCCTTAAATGCTACCCTCCTTCTCCTCTTAACCATCTCTTGGCTTTCAAATCATGAACAATGAATCTAACGATCATTTTCTGGCTATTCTACGTGGTATCTCCTTCCATAGCATAGCTCTCTTCATGTGGCTTTTGGTACAGTGACATCACCCTATTTCACATAGCTCCACTATCGCATAGTCCCCATACCAAGTAGTGTAGTTTATAGTCTCATGATCCCTTACATCTACCTAGAGCACTAAGACTTTTTGGTGGCCATATAGTCATTGAACTAGATCTCTTGCATACGACTTCAATTGGCTCCCATTCACCCTTCCCAGAAAAGGTTCTTCGTTCAGCTTTGCGAGCTGAACCGCACCCCCATCTGTGATTTCTTTGATGACATATGTTCCCAACCAGTGCATCTGAAACTTTCCTGGAAACTTATAAAACCTATTATCATATAATAATACCCAATCATATACCTTGAACATGCGAAACTTTATGTGTCGATCGTGCCATGCTTTTTCACATTGCTTCCATACTTGCTAATGAAAACTAGCCATGAATCTATCCTCTTCAAGTTCCATCAACTACGCGAGCTATTCTTCCAAGGCTTTGTGGTCAGCCATCCCTATGAAAGCTACTATCCGTAGACTAGGCATGACATATTCCATAGGCATCACAACTTCTAAGCCATAGACCACCTGGAAAGGTGTTTGACCTATTACTTTTTTGTAGGTAGTCCTATATGCCCGTAATACTGTTGGTACACGCACATCCCAATTATTTTGTTGTATGTTGCAAATATTTGTCAACGCATTCTCCAATATCTTATTGAAGGCCTCCATTGTTCCATTAGCCTGAGGATGATATGGTGTACTCTTCTCATGATACACCTAAAACTCTTCTGTTAGCGTTGATCATTTCATTGAGGAAGTGTATATTGCGATCACTCATTGACACTTTCGAGCAACTGAACCTAGTTAACATGTACTCAAACAAGAATTTAGTTGTTGTAGCCCCTATATAATCCTTTATAGGCTATGCCTCCACCCATCTGGTCAAATACTCTGTCACGGTGATGATATAACATGCACCTGTTTTCTTGCCTAGGGGCTGAATTGGTCCTACGAAGTCAATATCCCATTTCTGAAATTGTTGTAATGACACTTGAGGATTCAAAGGTAGCTCATCCCTTCGTGATGGCCTCGCATTCTTTGACATGCATCACACGCCCTACAATATGCTTTGGTATCCTTATGTAATGTAGGTCACCACAACTCAACACATAGAATCTTCTACATCATTGTCATTCCTACGTAATGCCCTCCCATAGCCCCTTCATGAGCCTCTGCAAGGATGTTGTTTATTTTGAAATAGGGCACATACCATCAAAGTATCTCATCTAAACCCATATTATATAAATTTCCTGTAATTATTGAGAAATCAGCCATGCATACGACCAAATATTTCTTATGCTAGTTGGTGTGTCCTTTTGGAGCCATCCCTGTAGTAAAAAAGTGGATAATATCTCCAAAATGATTATCCACTACATGCACCATGAAGAGATGCACCTTGGGTAACCCTTCCTCTAAATTAGTAGGCTCTTCCCCGTTTCAATTAGTGAAAAATGGTCATGTCCTACATTCAATCTTCCTAGCTTCACAATTACCTCAAAGTCATATTCTTGAAATGACAACAACCAATTTGCATATATTCCCCCCCCAACACAGGCTTATTAACTAGGTACTTCAAGGTGGAGTGGTTTTTGTAGATATTGAAATGTCTGCCTAATAGATATCATCTGAATTTTTGGAGTGCATACACCATAGCCAATCCCTCGTACTCTGTCGTGGAGTATTTCTTCTCATCCTTCGATAATTTCCTGCTTGCAAAGGCTATAGGGTGATCCATCTCTCCTTCACTAGCATGTGTCATCACTGCTCCCAACACAATACATGAGGCATAAACATGCACATGGAATTCCTTCTTCCAATCTAGGAAGACCAAGATTGGTGTGGTCACCATCTTTTCCTTCAATACATCTAGACTATGCTGACATTGTTCATCCCAATAGAATGTAGTGTCCTTCTTGAGTATCTTCTCCATAGGCATGGTAATATGAGCATAACCCTTAATGAACTTTCGATAATACCCAAAATGGCCCAGTGTTGCACACAACTGTTCGACACTCCTTGGGACCTCCAAATTAACTATTACCATGATGTTAGCAGGATCCATGGTTAGTCCTTGATTGCATACCACATGTCCCAGCAAAATGCCTAATGGGATGCGCAATAAGTATTTCTTCAAGTTTAGCGTGATCTGATATCTTCGGCATGTATCCAACATTAATCATAAACTGGCTACATGTTGCTTTACTAACCCAAACAATGTCCAGTCATTAAAATATACCTCCAAGAATTTGTGAATAATCTCTTTGAACCTCGTGATAACTACGGGAGAGAATATCGCGGGCTCATTCTTGAATCCAAATGGCATCACTGTGCACTGAAAACACCCCAATTCTGTCGCTAAGGTTGTTTTTCTCCTGTCTTCCTATGGGATTTCAATCTGATGGTATCAAGAGAACCCATTAGTGAATTAATAGACCTCCTTTACTCTAACATTGTCAACCACCTCATTGGTAAACGGTGTTGGGAAAGGATCATGGACGCATGCATCGTTAAGTTTCCTAATATCTACACAAATTTGTATCTCTCCCTTCTGCTTCTTTTCCTAAACTACCATTAGGCTCACCCAATCAGATTCCTCCTGTTGGGCACTGGATCCCCCAAGGGCAGTTTTGGGGCTAAGAGCCCATAATTTGGTCCAATTTTTTAATCCAAATGTAAAGACTCTACATTTTGTGGTCGTGGAGCGCATAGGTGTTAAAGAGTCATAGGGTTGTTCACCCTTATTTTGGAAATGTAATGTCGATTGTAAAATATCTACCCATGGTCTGCGAACCATGGGATATTATAAATAGAGCTAAGCTCTAAGTAGCTATAAAAAATTAAGAAAGAATCAACATGTATGAGAGATATTCTTGAAGTAAAAGTCTAAGTTTGGGTTGTAGCATAGGTAGAGGCTCTGCAGCTGAGTGCACAGAGGCCTAGAAGTCCATAGTTGAGTGCATGGACCCCTGCAGCTGAGTGCACAGAGCGAGTCGAGTCTGTAATTGTCTAGAATTATCAATAAAGAGAAGGATTCTATAATTTCTGTGTCTTTATTCCCTATTTATGAATCTATTATATTGGGTATGAATTTCACTTATAATGATTATATGATGCGTGAATGTATGTAAATATGTTGGTTAACAAAACGCAAGTAAGAACATCTATTTATGCGAAGCCAACTAAGATCAGTTAATAAGATAAGTAAGACACTTAGCCTAGTTCGGAAGATATTGCAGTTCGTTTCCCTAGTAGTGTGAAAGTATATCAGCCCTAGGATAGGGTTGTGTGAAAATCGATTGTATCCTTTCGTGAAGGTACTAAAGGGTGGAATAGAGGGCTAAGCAACCTGGATGTAGATAGGTATAGCTAAGATAACCCTACATCACAACCATCTCAAGTGTGCGGAAACTTGGTTCCAGCATGCCCCCATACTTCTTTCGAGTGAGACTTTAGTCTGCACTCCACGAGCTGATGCCGAAAGGGCTAGTAGTGTAAGGATTTGTTTGGCTAAGTAACGTTGAACCTGGTTTAGGCACCCTCAAGCCAATAAATGGTTCTGTTGTTGGGACCACAATATGCATAAGAGATGTGTGATGTCGTATCACTGGAATCCAACTTAGAAAGAAATTGAACGCTGGTTGGACAAAAGGATTCATGAGTTCGCGGCACAATAAAACAAAAGCCACAATTGTCAAAAGAACAATGGTTGGGCCAATACCTATATACAAAGATCCACGAAATAATTTTCACCTCGTTTCTTACTTAGCTATACGGGTGGATGGCAAAGCTAGTAGATAGCCAAGGAAGGTGGAAATATGACAATCCTATTGTCTAGACCCCAAATCTAGTGCGAAGGTTGGAAGAATAAGAGAATAAGATCACCCGCGTTATCAATCATTGGCTCGATCGCATCATAGGAGGATTTGTGACTGAATTCATGTTCGATACCTCAATCAGCTATAGTGATTTTTTTTCAAAGCACCGCGAGGTAAGTAGGTAAAATATTTGAATACTTGGATTAAGATGATATTGTGTGAAAGATGTGTTATGCAGCTACCTTGATGTTCGGGACTACATGAAGTGGAAGATTTTACATAAACAAAGGAAATAAGGGTCTAGAGCATAGCCCCTTGATTTCACCTCCACGAGGGGATGAAGAAGGGATAGTGAAGGTCTCTCCACGAAGTGCTATTCAGTTGATAAAATAAGGATTCCTATGAATACCATCTCTGCCTTCATCCATACCATCTCCACCTCCACATTGATTCAGTATGGAAAACACAGTGAAAATGCCTTTGTTCGATGGTTTGGGAAATGAGGACACTGACCAATTCTGGTTTCTTGTGAGGGTTGTATGGGAAGATCTAAGTGTTAAAGATGACCATATAAAGAAAGTGACACTAGTTAGTGCTCTGCAGGATCGTGCACTGACCTGGTATATTATGTACTCCAATGGTAACTTGAATGCTACAGTAGTGGACATCCAAGCAGCACTAAATAGGGAATTTAGCAGGCCTAAATCTGAAGTGCATTCAATTATGGGATTCAAAGAGATCATGATGCAACTAGGTTAGATGCCTTGGGAGCTAGATCAGAGGCTAAAATGTACAATTCATGAAGCCAACTTGAATTTGACAAATGGACAACATCACGAGTGGTTTGTGGCCTCGCTACTACCACACTTGAGCATGTTGTCGTAGTAGAAGATAACCAATTGGGTAGAGGCCTTTGACATTGCCATGATATTACACAAGACTCTGATGTAGGATCCTAATCTAGGAGTCCAGCAGATCCATGCATAGCTGAAAAATTTGTGCCTTGAGATGCAAAGTTTGAAGCAAGACAGGATGGTTCGACCAGAGGTACATGAAGAGGTATGGTGCTTGCAATGCAAGACTCAGGGTCATGACAAAGGCCAGTGCTCAGTCTTGTAGAATCTTGTAGAATTTTTCTACAAATAAGTTATCTCTGATACCATGTAGAACTTTTTCTACAAATCAGCTAGCTTCAATACCATG
This sequence comes from Pinus taeda, assembly GCA_000404065.3. NCBI lineage: Eukaryota > Viridiplantae > Streptophyta > Pinopsida > Pinales > Pinaceae > Pinus > Pinus taeda. The sequence continues at coordinate 47,465 of APFE030524418.1, forward strand.
TAGAAATTTCCCACCTGTAGATCACCTGATAATGCTATGTACTAGAGCAAAACACTTGATCTACTTCTACAAACAATTTAGCGGAACTTAATCAACCATGAGCAACATCAATAAGAACACATATAACTGATAAGAATGAACCAATCACACATAACATAGAATAATTTACCCAAGGAAAGCACTTGCCTAAAACCCCATCTTTGTATTATCATACAAGTGGAAATATAGTCTAGATTACACAAAGCCTTAACTCAGAAGCTATCTAGCTCTTAGTACAATCCCTCTACTGCTCATAGACAATTAAAGGTTTCTCACAAACCTTCTCCTCTACACTCCAAGCCTCCTATTTCTTTGTGTAATTTCCTTGGGGTCTAGTGTTGCCACTTGTATGAATTGGCCTCTTCACACACTCAATAACCTCTAATCTAATTGCACAAACCTAAAGGAGATAAATCCTCATCATGGATGAGCTTCCTTTATAGGAAAAATATTCATCCAACTGATAGTACACTATCCCTTCTTTGATCTCAACTGGGTCTCTATCTCAACTTCCATGCATCAGTTATCCATGAGATAATACTCAATTATATAATAATACTTGTCACATGCATGCAAGCATTAACAAATTGTATCTCATTAATTTAAAAACTTGTTAAATTAATCTAACTAAACTTGACTAAGTTAAACTAGGTAAACTAATCCTTTGAATATAGAACTCATCCTTAATTCCTCAATTAGTGGAGCAAATCAAGGATACATTCCCCAATTAGTGGAGAAATAATTGCATGTTCTCATAAAGACTTCAAGTTTGCTTTTCCTTAACTAATTAATTCATGGAGAATTAACTAATTAATATTCAAACTATTGGTAAGACCAAATTCGAATTTTACTTCCTATTTTAGACCAGGGATTGTCTAAAAATAGGAATCCAATTTGAACTGTTAAAAATAGAACTTCTATTTTTAGCACTTCCATTTTTCATTCCCTGTTGCCCAATCTAGCACTGATGTCCAAAATTCTACTTTTAAGAGTGCTATTTTTGGAACTTCTATTTTTAGCAATTTCTTGTTGCCAATTTTCAACACTCCCTCTCAACAAGAAAGGCTTCGTCTCAAACCCGATCTTGTACCTCTAGAATTTTCTGCATGCAACACATCTACCAAGTGTTGTTGCTCCAACAACTCTCAGAACAGAAAAAACTCCCAATTGACCTCTTTGTTGGGCTATAAACATACTATGATGCTGAAGCTCTACTTGCTACTGAAGAGTGCTCCCTCTCTAACTACTGTGCTACTGCCACATCTCCATGCATCTTGCACCATTGCACACCTCTCTGTGCCATCCTGTGCTAGTACAACACACTTGTGCCTCTTGCATTGCTGCAACCTACTAGCTCTGCGTTTTCTTGGGATCTTTGCACTGTATCTCTCTCTACCACTCCATCTACATATGTCTCTACCCAATCAGTCAGTCCTGCTACTCTTAATTAGGGATCCTATAGAAAATTCGAATCAAAGAGGTTGGGTACCTCAAGGATCCTACCCCTCCTCCTTGGGACGATCACTTCACATCGCCCAACCTCCTACCTGGAGGTATGGCTGAATGTGATCCCTCTACCCACCTGGCTCGAAGTTCCCCCCTACTGGAGGTCTCTACATGAGTAGATGTCTCTACTCAATCTCCTCTCAGCTTCCCCTGTTGTGGCTGTTTCCACAACCTCCTAAAGTTGTTGCACCAATCATGGCTCCTCCACAATTGTTTGAGACTTCTTCTGGCTCTACATGTTGAGAGGTAATTTACTCTTCCTCTCAACCACCAAGTATCTAACCTTTGCCTTGCTCCTCAAGGCTTATCATGCATCTTACACCTCAAGTGCATATAGGTTCTTGGCTAGCACACCAATCTGTTTCCATTTTCCCTCCGTCATGAAATTTTCTAGAAAAAGAGCTAATTTTAAATCAGCGATATCTCCCTCATCTGAACTCTAATTGAGGCGATTTTTTTTTTTTTTTTTGGGTATTTTTTGGCAGGGAATCCAAATTTGCTATTTTTTTCTAAAAATTTTTTACAAAAAATTTCAGATATGCTCTATAAACTCTTGATCCAAAACTCAAAACTTTGAAATATCCTCTCAGTATATTTTTCTCTTCTTGATCACCTATGCTCTGATACCATGTAGAATTTTGTAGAATTCTTCTAAAAATCAGATAGATCTGGTACCATGTAGAATTTTTTTTACAAACCTGCTAGCTCTGATACCATGTAGAAATTCCCACCCATAGATCACCTGATAATGCAATATACTATATCAAAACACTTGATTTACTTCTACAAACAATTTAGTGGAAGCTTAATCAACCATGAGAAAGATGAATAAGAACACATATAACTGATAAGAAGGAATCAATCACACATAACACAGAAGAATTTACCCAGGGAAAGCACCTGCCTAAAACCCCATTTTTGTATTATCATACAAGTGGAAATATAGTCTGGATTACACAAAGCCTTAACTCGAAAGCTATCCAACTCTCAGTACAATCCCTCTGCTGCTCGTAGATAGTTAAAGGTTTCTCACAAACCTTCTCCTCTACCCTCCAAGCCTCCTATTTCCTTGTGTAGTTTCCTTGGGGTCTAGTGGTGCCACCTATGTGAATTGGCCTCTTCACACTCACTAACCTCTCGTCTTACTGCAAAAACCTAAAGGAGATAAATCCTCATCATGGATGAGCTTCCTTTGTAGGAAAAATATTTATCCAAGTGATAGTACATTTTCCCTTCTCTGATCTCAAGTATCTGAACTGCCATGCATTAGTTATCCATGAGAGAATACTCCATTATCTGAAAATAACAGTTGTCACATGCATGCAAGGATTAACAAACTATATCTCATTAATTTAACAACTTGTTAAATTAATCTAACTAAACTTGACTAAGTTAAACTAGGTCAACTTATCCTCTCAATATAGAGCTCATATTTAATTCCTCAATCAGTGGAGCAAATCAAGGACACATTCCCTAATCAGTGGAGAAATAATTGCAAGTTCTCACAAAAACTTCAAGTTTTCTTTTCTTTAACTAACTAACTCATGGAGAATTAATTAATTAATATTCAAACTACTGGTAAGACCAAATTTGAATTTTACTTCCTATTTTGGACCAAGTATTGTCTAAAAATAGGAATCCAACTTCAACTGCTAAAAATAGAACTTTTATTTTGCACACTTCCATTTTTCATTCCCTGTTGCCAAATCCAGCATTGATGTCCAAACTGCTATTTTTAGCAATGCTATTTTTAGCCATTTTATTTTTAGCAATTTCTTGTTACCAATTTTCAATAGGTCTCCACAAATTACCTTGCAAGAGGAGGATCGATGCCTTTAAGGCCAAAAGGCTAAGCAGGACCTAGTGCGGCACCTGCTTTATGGCGCGATATCTGTCAGGTAGCCAGAAAACATGCCACAAATGATTGTCACTTGCTACAGAAGTATGTGCAAGAACTACAATAGTTGTTCTGCAACTTTTGTAGGTCAATAAGACATGATGAGCATACTTGTAGGAGCTCTGAATTGATGATGGGCAGAAATCCCACCTACAGGGTTCAGGCCGAAACATTTGAGGTGAAACCTTGATTTGTATTTTAGTAGACATAGGGGGGTCATGTGTTTTTAGGAAGTTGGATTCCTAAGTGTTGAATTAAATTAATATTTATGCTTTTGAGTGAGTAGGATAGGAATTAATTAGATAATGTGAGATATTTTTTGAATTCTCTTAAATGAAGGAGAACATGAGTGGTTAATAATGATGACAGAGTTAGAAGTCAATTATAACTCTTAAGGTAGTTTCATGATTCGAGGGACTAGAGAGGATTCTTAGGGATTAACTGGAGTTAGAAGTGGAAATAAAGGAAATTTAGGAGTCACTTCAGTAGATTAAGGATCTGAACTAGAATTAGTTCAACAAAACCTTTATGGTATAAATGTAAACCTACGGGAAAAGTGTAGGAGAGGAGGCCACTGATATTGAAAATGAGGCCTGAGAGACAGAGAGTCTCATTCTGTAATATTTATTATATTTATAAATACAGAGGTTAATTTCAAACTTTTATAAGTGTGTTTCGAGTGTTGAATTATAGTTAATCAGAATTTTGTAATAGTTGTGTGTAGGCAGAATTCGGTGAAACAAAGAGAGGAGAATGATTTATAGGAATCATAGTGGGTCTTTGAATCCATTTGAAGGATCAGTGTGAAGCCTTGGAGAGACTGCAGTGTTAGAATTTGCAGAGGTCAAGCTTAGGAGTGAGTTGAGTAGCAGAATAGCAGAATGACGAAAACCTTTGAAGAAACATGAATCACAGAAAAATCACTGAAGAAATAGCACCAAGTCAAAGTAAAGGGACGAATGAAGAAGCAAACCATCGATGGATGGGAACCATTGGATCTCAGAGATTAATGGACGAGGTTGTTAGATGATAAGCAGTGAAGATTAAATCATGTAGATTGGAATCAAGGAATGAACGGTGGAGATTAACCAGAAGCACTGGCGGAAGAGGAATATGAAGGAGCCATTGTAACCGTTGATTGTTGAAGATCTACGGTTGTTGGGAACTAATAAGTCCATATGTTAACCAAGAATAAATGCGGATTTATAAGCAAAAGTGCATTATCAGGTAGAGGAAGGATGGTAAGTGGTATTGAAGGGTAGTCACCTGATTCCACTAACCAAGTGACATGTAGCAGTGAGGAGGAGAGATGAAACCACTTTATCGGGCAGTTAATCCTTGTGCTTTTCGTCTACCAAAAATTATTGTGAACCATCAGATCCATTATGTGCAGATCAACAGACTATTTTGAATATTCATTGTGAATATTGACCATTAGATATGAGATTGGAGAATGGAGAGCATAGCAGGAAGGAGATTTTTTTGATGTGCGGACCCAACAATTTATGAATGTGGGTTCATTCCTTTTGAAGTGTGGCAAGGGCCGTGGATTGGCAGAAAAGGTAACTTTATGAATGTTTATGTGTATTTCTATTTTAAAAGAATTCTAATAGAAATAAAGCACCGAGAGAGGGTTTTGTGGTTAAGTCTGATATAAAACTGAAACGTGTGGAGTTTGATTATATGCAGATTAAGGTTTAAACTAAGGTTTATGAGGGTAAATGAGTCCCAATAGAGAGGAAAGGATGGATTAAGAGTTAGACTCGGTTAGTCTATAAATTGTTCTGCAGAGATTAAGAAAGGGGCCTTAACCATATTCTAAATGATTATTTGACTCGTTTGAGAGTTAAATTCCAGGGACAAATGTTCTTATGCATTTTACATGCATATTGTGGGTGTAAGCGGGGGTATCCCTACATCATTTGGTATCGGAGCAGAGTTTTAATTGAAACAACTGGTGTTAAAATAGAACAAAGAAATTATGTGTGAAAGAATTTAGAACAAAGTTATGTTTTAAGATGTTTATGCAGGCAAGGAAGGATCAAATTCTAATATGAGAGAAAGTAGCCGCATAGACGTGATGTGTAGCAGAACTTGTAGATGGAAGAAATAGAGGAAAATCCATTCAAGGTACAAGTGGAATGGTAGAACAAGATCATGCAAAGATCTTGAAGGTGAGGTGATATGTTCTATTTTGGTTTGATTGGAAATTGTGTGTTTGTACTTGATTCACAGATAGCAACAACATAATGTGAGAAGGTTGCAACATCTAGAGCAAGGAGTGCTTGAATTGGTTTTAAAGGAAAGAACTAAAGAAATGCTAATAGGCTAAGCTCAGAGGAGAGAAGCTTAGTAAAGCATATGTAGCAAGAAGGAGACTTGTTATTGCAGAGGTAGTGTTGCAGCTGACAAAGGCAATTCCACAGAGGATGTGGGTAGAATTTCTAAGGGATGAAGAAGTTAATAAGACTTTCTAAGTAAATAAGAGGTGGTCAAAACCAATTATTTCATTGTGATTCAAATACAAGAGGATAGTTGTGTTCTTGAGAATTGCAGATGAGTTGAAGCCTAGAATGAATAGAGAGAAGTGCTCAAAGGAGGTTCGAGAGATAGAGAACCAAGTTTTTTCCAAAAGACCAAGTACAGAGGAAAGCTTGGTAGGGTAAGTAGCAACAAGGAGGAATTGTTGCAGAGGCTTTAATGTAGCTCATAGTAAGTGAGTAAGGAGATCATGAAGATAGAGAAGAAGAAGATGGCTATGACAATCATAGCAGAGGTTTTGAGGAAGACCACAACAGAAGAAATATGAAGAAAGGGGATGCCAAGGAAAATGGTGAAGAGAAAATTAACAAGGAAATTGCAGAGTTAAAATAACAACTCGATGCATTAAGGAGAATATTTGAGGAAAGTCAGAGACAAGGTTGGGTCTTGAGGAAGAAGCCAATGAAGTGTCATATGTTGCAGAGAAGGCTACAACAAAGGCAAGTAAGGTGGCTAATGGGAAAACTCAAAGAAGTTGAGTTGGAAATGGAAATGGAACTTTCATTTTTGTGAAGTAGAACAAGGTGAAGTTCTGAGTGAAGATAAATACTTTAAGACTAAAACTTCAAGTGAGGCCAAAGGGCCACATGGTTTTAAATCTGACAAATTGTGTATATTTGTAGGTGAGACATGTAAAGAAGGACAATTTACTAATATTGTCATAAAGGAGGAAGAAGACAAGCATAATTTAAATTATATTCTAGAAGGAGATGAGATAGAGAAGTTTCATATACAGTTGGGGAAAGATATCAAACAACCAAGTGAAGGGCTTGAGGAGATTGAAGAGGAGACCATCGAAGAATTTCAGAGTCATAAATAGAACTTGGAACAACAAGGAGATATGATGGTTGAATCATCAAGTGGGACCATAGGGTCTTATGTTTTTAAAATTGATAATTTGTCTGTGGAAGAAGAACAAATGCGGGAGAATATTAATGCAGATGGTGAGACAAGGATAGCTCTTGGATAAGGTAAACAACAATAGATTAAAGTCAAACTTGAAGAAGAGACTATGTTAGCTAAAAACATAGTATAGGACCATCAATTCACCATGATGATAGGCATAGTGGAAATAGCCATGGAAGATGTTAAGAAGGAAGAACTTATGCAAAGGATTTAACCTTGGAAGAAAGGACATCTGATGATTGATCACTAACAAAGGAGGGTTTTGCAGAGGATGAGCAATCTTTTGAAGCTGTCAAAAGTATGGACAAGTATTTTTTAGAGGATGAATACTCTCGAGAAAAGGATAAGGAACAATATCTCTTGAATGACGAAGGCAATGACTTATTGCAGCAGAAAGAACTTAGTAATGAAACTGTTACCACACAGGGATGATTTCTTGTGGGAAAAAGAGAATAAGTTTAGTTTGAAGAACTCATATGTGAAACAACTATTGAAACTGTTGAGCCTTGTACTTTTCAAACAGATAATTCATTGATAAATGTAGGGATTATAAGTGATGATGAAGTACTTGCAAAGTGTCATAGAGAAATTGCATTGCTGGAGTATTTGCTGGGAAATTCAGAGTATGAAAATGTGATTGCAGAGGAAGGAGTTCACTACAGTGGACAAGGGCAGGAAGACATCATTAGAGCAGATGATGTGGAAGAGAGACTAGCTAACAGTCTCATGAATTCTTTTGAGAATTCAAAACAACATACTGATGTGCTGAGAGAGAAGAAAGAAATAGAGCAACAAACTAAATTGTTGCCAAAGGAAGATAAGGCACAAAAGCCTTATGCTTTTTATTTTAACAAGTGTTTTGTGAGTGCAGGTTTAGTTGCAGATGTTGGAGGAAATTTGGCACAGATGAGCAACCAAATAAATATGAAAGAAGAAGATTCTATGGAAGAATTCAATCCATGAAACAAAGATGTTCAATTGCTGGGAAGAATTCTGGCAAGTCATGATTGAGTGCAGATAGAAATAAACATGAAAGAGGGTAAGGATGAAAGGGAGGCAGTAAGCGTAGGAGTCAAAGAAAATGTTCGAGCAAGAGCAAGAGCAACGTCTACAATGGTAGCAAGAGTAAAAGTAGAAGAACAAGTAAACCAACAACTACAAAGTGGGAGTAACCAACAGAAGCTTGAAGAATTAGTGGACAACAACAACAACCTGAAGAATTATGGACCAGTCTAAGGATGAACTCGAGACAAAGACTGAAGAATTATGGTAGTTGATGATGAAACAATCTATGTGGAGGAAATTGATAGCAGTAGGAAGGATGATCAATAAAAACCTGGACCTGATTGACAAGGAGAGGAAGATGAAATAGAATACAACAGACATACAATAGCAACAAAGGTGCAAGGCATTTGGGCAGCTACGAACTAAAGTTTGTGACCCTAAATGTTTTCTATCAACTTATGAAGACACATGATCAATATATCATGAATATTTTCGACTTTGGGAGTCTGATGTAGGAGCATTCAACCCAAGAGAAAATCATTGTATTTTAGTAGACATAGGGGGGTCATGTGTTTTAAGGAAGTTGAATTCCTAAGTGTTGAACTAATGTAATATTTAGGCTTTTGAGTGAGTAGGATAGCAATTAATTAGATAATGTGAGATATTTTGTAAATGCTCTCAAATGAAGGAGAACATGAGTGGTTAATAATGATGAGAGAGTTAGAAGCCAATTATAACTCTTAAGGTAATTTCATGATTCAAGGAACTAGAGAGGATTCTTAGGGATTAACAGGGTTAAAAGTGGACTTAGAGGACATTTAGGAGTGATTTCAATAGATTAAGTATCTGAACTAGAATTAGTACAACATAACCTTTCTGGTATAAATGTAAGCCTACGAGCAAAGTGTAGGGGAGGAGGCCACTGATATTGAAGATCATGCCTGAGAGACAGAGAGTCTCATTCTGTAGTCATTGTTATATTTCTAAATACAAAGGTTAATTTCAAACCTATATAAGTGTGTTTCAAGTGTTGAATTATAGTGAATAGGAATTCTATAATAGTTGTGTGTAGGAAAAATTCAGAGAAACACGTAGAGGAGAATGATTTAGAGGAATCATTGTGGGTATTTGAATCTAGTTGAACAATCGAGTGAAACAATGGAGAGGTTGTGGTGTGAGAATTCACAGAGGTAAAGCTCAGGAGTGAGTTGCGTAGGAGAATAGCGAAAGGACAAGAACCTTTGAGGAAATCTAAGCCACAGAGAAAGCGATGAAGAAATAGCATAAAGTCAAAACAAATAGATGAACAAAGTAGTAAGTCATCGATGGATGGGAACCATTGGATCTCAGAGATCAAAAGATGAGGTTGTTAGATGATAAGTGCTAAAGATTAAATTGTGTATATTGGAGTCAAGGAATGAATGGTGTAGAATAAGTAGAAGCACTAGCAGAAGAGGAATCTAGAGGAGCTGTCATAGCTGTCGATGGTTGAAGATCTATGGTCATCGAGCATGAACAAGTCTGGATGTTAACCAAGAATAAAGGTATATTTATAAGCGAAAGTGGATTATTGGGCGGAGGAAGTATGGTAAGTGGCATTGAAGGGTAGTCACCCGGTTCCACTAACCAAGTGACACGTAGCAACTAGGAGAGAGGAAACCACTTTATCGGGCAGTTAATCCTCGTGCTTGTTTTCTACCCAAAATCATTGTGAACTGTCAAATCCATTGACTGCAGATCAATGGTGGAGGATCAACGAGCTATTTTGAATATTCAGAGTGAATATTTAGCATTGGATCGAAGATCGGAGAATGGAGAGTGTAGCGGGAAGGAGATGTTTTTGATGTGTGGACCCAACGATTTATGAACGTGGGTTCATTCCTTTTGAAGTCCGTCAAGGGTTGTGGATTGGCGGAAAACGTAACTTTATGAATGCTTATGTATTTCTATTTTAAATGAATTATAATAGAAATAAAGTGTTGAGAGAAGGTTTTGTGGTTAAGTCTGATATAACAAAGCAATGTGTGGAGTTTTGTTATATGTGGATTAAGGTTTAAACTAAGATTTATGAGGGTAAATGAATCTCGATAGAGAGGAAAAGATGGATTAAGGGTTAGACTCATTTAGTCTATAAATTATTCTGCAGACATTAAGAAAGGGGCCTTAACCATATTCTAAATGAAGATTTGACTTGTTTGAGAGTTAAAATCTTGGGACAAATGTGCTTATGCATTTTACATGCATACTTTGGGTGTAATTGGGGGTATCCCTGCATCAACGTATATATAGATTCAGCACCTTGAAAAACATCTAGGGCACTTCTATTGTGCAGGGGTTACCCATCAAGATTTTGATTTCAATAAATTCCTTCCAGATTTTAGAGAAATTAAACCTAAATAACCCACTAAAAAAATTCCAAAAAATCTCACTATAAACAACTCGTTTGATATATAATCATATTCATCAGATTGAAATTTTGCATATTGAATCACATCCATGTGTACCTAAAATTTTGGGACATGTGATACTCTCCATTTTCCCTTAAATTTATCCAAACTGATTCCAACCACTGACTGGCTATTGCTCTTGTGGTACTCTATTGTACGACAATGAATCAAACCCCAGTATGGTTTCCATGATAACAAAATTTTAAAATATTTTCTTTTGTCTGTTGGTAGATTTTTCAAATTCCACATGCAAATATTCAAGCAATCCTTGGACCCTGTTCACACTGCAGTTCTAGATTTTTAAGTTTGCACTTTTATATTCATACCAATCACAGTGATTTGGGTCCACTCACTATGATTTGGGTCCCACATGACTATTGTTTTAACATCTAGGAAATTGATAAAATCAAATATCAATTTCAACTTGACTGGGTGTCAATTTTTTTGAACATATCTCAGTCTTTTCTTTTTCAAAAAATAAGCAGATGATTCCCATAAAGAATGTTTATAATGGGTATATACCCCAAATAAAATAATAATAATAATAATAATATTGCAAACAGTTTAATGGCTAAACTACACTAGCTCCTTGTGCACCACATACTACTTTTCCTTTTCATAGTTTTAAGGTCCACTTTATGGTTATTATTAATAGTCTTTGTTTCTTCCCAACTATTAGTTGGAGAATTCCATAGGTTTTTTCTACCTCAGATTAGACCAAGAAACTCCCTCCCCTATATGATACTGTGGAAATTTGCATAAACTTTTTCGATTTAAGCCTTCTAGGGTTCCTTGCCAAAACTTCCCCTTGGCCTTACTAGATGGCTTCCTAGTGTTGTTGTTGTGATTTATTTGCCATTCTATATTGGGTTTATCCTTTTAGCTTCAATACAAGCCTTTAGGTATATTTTTTCATTTGGGTCTATGCTTTTAGCTCTCCAATACTAGTCTTTAGGCATGCTTTTTGCATATGTGGAAAGTCATTCTTTTTCAATCTGAGAATCTCATTGAAAGCGCTTCGACCTCGTGTTAGGTAACTAAGAGATAGCATAAAGACTTTAGGTCTTGAACTCCGAATTTATATTACTCCCCTCTCCCTCTTGATCAAAAATGCCCTCCTGACGGCAAGGAAGGAAGGAATGGGCCAAAACTTGCAATGGATAACCTAGAGTCGAGAGGAAACAACGGGTTTTGGAGAGTTCCTTGACTTCCAGCAGCATCAGTAGTAGAGACATAGGTAGCAAGATTCAAGGCTCTGAGTCAGTTCATAGCTTGTTTTAGCCCTCGTAGCATATTGAGTTCCGTATACAGATCTGTGTTTTGTATTCTCTGTATTAGGTTTTTTGTTCTCCGTATTGGGTTTATGTTATTAGCTCTAATACTGGTCTTTTTCATTTTGAGGCATGTTTTCATTATACATTTCCCCAATCTCTGTATTATGTTTATTATTTTTTCCTCCCATACTTGCTTCCCAATTCTGGGCTTTAGCCAGAACCGGACTCACTTGCATCCCTGTATTGGGTGTATATTTTTAGCTCTTTAATTTTTATTTTCTTTTTCCAAAAGCTGATATTGGATGCACTTGTGATCCTGTAGAGCTGCCTTCTCTCCTGCAAATACCAAATAATAAAGTAGAGCAAGTGCATTAGATCTAGATCCTACATCTAGTTCCCCACAATCTTTTCTAAAGGCAAATGCAATTTTGATGCTGCATATCTATTGTTAAATCGAAATAGCTATCTCCCTTCACACAAGAAGCTAGGGAAATTGCATCAGATCGAGATCCTACATCTAGATTTTCAGAATCCTTTCTCAGGGAAAATGCAATTGTGACGTTGCAAAGCTTTTTTTAAATCGAATTAGCCTCCTCCTCGCCATAAGTGCAAGCAGGACAAGTGCATGAGATCTAAATCCTACATCTAGATTTTCAAAATCTTTCGTTAAGACGCTTAGATGAAATCAACTGAACTAGAAACTAAATTGTTATAAATTCCATAATCAGGAATTTATATTTTTGTTATCTAATATTTCACTCTTCTTGACTTTGGATTTTATGTTTCCATCCTCGTCATTGGTTTTTGGGGTTCTACTTATAGATTCATATCCCATAACTATAAATTCTCCTTTGCTGCAGTAGAGTGTTGGATTTCTGGTTTTTACCTATATTACTCATAGAAATCATTACCTACCCTAGACCACAAAGAATGGAAGAATCGAACTTGCACGATGCACAAAAGACAAGCGGAGGGGGGTTAGGACAAAATGATAAAATTTTAAGAAAAAATGGCTTTGAAAAGCACCAAAGACAAATTAAGGGAGCACAAAAGAACTAGAGATTGACAAAATTACCTCATCATCAGTTTTAGCATAAGCATCTTGATCGTCGCTAGTAGAATCATCTTGATCATCGCCTGCCCTAGACGCATTCGTCGACTGATTGTCTTGATGGGTTTCATGATCAAGTTCTTTTATTTATAGGCTAAGCACATATTGAATGCTTCTGTTTGTCTTAGATCTAAGATTCATTGTCATATATTGAAGACCCCAATGGGAACAATGTATCTTGTAAAGAATATTTTTTTTTTCTTTAAAGTGTCAAAATTCCCTCCAAGATCAAGTTAGCCTAGAAGTTGTCAAGTCGGCCTAAGTGAAGAGCCACGTCCACCCTTTAAAGAGGCATATATAAAGAGAGGAACTCGTCCTCCAAAATATCACTCAATCACTCATTCTATGCAAAGAAGAAGAAGTCAAATAAAGAGGTCGAGGAAGAGAAAGAAGAATAGGTTGAAGGAAGTGAAAGTATTTGGGCTAATTCTTTCTCCCACGTGCAAGAAAAAGATAGTGTTTTTGCACAAGGGTCATCTCTGGTTTGATATTGGAAGGAGAAGAGAAAATAATTCAAGAGAAGGTCAATTAAGGTATCTCTATAGCCCTAAGTATCAAAGAAAGTCAAGCGAATGGAAGAAGAGGCTCTAAAGAAGAATATTAAAGTCTTCTAGCATGGTAGCAACACTTGTTGGGCAGACAAAATTTTGAATCTGTAGTAGGAGGTCAAAGTTCTTGAGAAGTAGGTGAGTTAGTGCTCGATCTTGATCATGGAGGGTATTTGCTTGGGTGACAAGGTCATGGTATTCATCAATTGAAGGATATATATGAAGAGAAGATATTTAATGGTTTTCCCCTCAAGAGGAGGGGTTTTAGCCCTGGATTGTAGCCTGCATATTGTGTCACTGTTCTTGTTGTTTTGGTAGCTTTTTGATATATTTTACATAATAATAATAAGGATCTAAGCTAATAATTAAAAAGGAAACACAAGTAGTTATCAAGTTAAAGACAACTAACATGTTCATTACCATATTGAATTCTCAACATGGTATCAGAGTTGAGGTTAGCAAAGGGCATCAGTATGATCTCCTCTACAATGAGGAAGTTCATCAAGAAGTGTTCCGAGACGGAAAGCCATCTCAACAATGGTATCAAGAAAGCATGGAACCTCTTACTTTCTTCAAATAAGGTATTAATAAAGGTAAAAGATAAAGGTCTTTTCTCGGCTCTCTCTGGCACATTTTAATATGAATACATTTTGGTAATTGATAGTGGTAAATCAAGACACATGACTATCCATTCCAAAAAATTTAAGAAATTATCAAAAGTAAAATCCACTTATTCAATGGAACTTCGAGATAACAAGAGTTATATCGTAAATGGTATGGGATCAACCTCTAAAAAGTTAGAAAATGGAAGCAACATACACCTCAACAATATTCTATTTGTTCTGGGTTTGCATAAGAACTTACTTTCCATTTCAAGCTTAGAAGATACGTGTGATAGAGTAGATTTAATTAATGGAAAGGTTTTTGTATAGAGTAAAGACTCAAGTATATATCAAGCTAAATGCATTGACATTTGAGAAGGAAGACTCTACAGACTGATATCTCCTTCATCCCAGTTCACATTGAAATTATCCCGTGTTAGCTCTGGAATAGAATATTTGGTCACCTACATTTCAAGATCCTTCCAAATCTAAGTTCCATAGTAAATGGAGTACCCAATATGAAGGAATATCATGAAGGAGTATGTAAGGGATGTGCATTGGGTAAGGATACAAGGAGACCATTTGGGAGTAGTGCTTCACGGTGAAAATAAATCTTGGATATCATTCACTCTGATGTATGTGACCCTATGGCTCCTAAATCACTTTGGGGTCATCTATATTATGTCACGTTTATAGATGACCATTCAAGAAATACCTAGGATTACTTAATGAAAAGCAACGATGAAGTATTTACAAAATTTCAAGAATTGAAAGCTAAAGTCGAGAACCTTATAGAAGGAAGAATCAAGATACTAAGATCTAATAATGGAGGAGAATATACATCCAAAGAGATTATAGCATTTTGTAAGGATTATGGGATTAAGAGGGAGTTGATAGTCCCATATAATCCTTAGAGAAATGGAGTTGTAGAACGGAAGAATAGATCTATTGAAGAAAGTGTAAAAGAATTATAACATAATCAGGATCTACCTAAGTTTTTGTGAGGAGAAGTCATGTAGATAGTTGTTTACATTCAATATTGAAGCCCCCATAGGTCCCTAGAAAAAAACTCTAGAGGAAGTGTTCGTTGGAATGAAGCCATCTATAGATAAACTCTGGATATTTTGGTGTCTTATATATTTTCATATACCTAAGGAAAAAGGAAAGAAGTTGGATCCATTAGGCATGAAGGGAAAATTTGTTGGGTACAACAACTCATTGAAAGCCTATAGGATCTACGTAAAGGAAGGAAATCACATAGAAGTCATTCATGATGTCATATTTGATGAAAGCGTAACATTTAATAAATCGAAGGAACTCTCCATAGACTCTGATGATGAAGAACTTCTGGTATTTGAGAAAGAAGTTGACAAGGGTGAAGAAGAATCACACCATGAAGAAGAGGGTCCTAGTGATCCTGTTCAACCTGTGGTCATCCCTGAAACAAGAAAAATACCTAATTGGTTGAAATCTACACTACTTGATGCACAGTGTCATGGGGTATTGAAAGGATCATTTAGAGAAAGAAAGAAACCCAAGAGATATTCTGGGTATGTTGTATACATGACAAAACTAATAGAAGCAAAACCATCCACTTTTAAAGAGGTTGTAAATCATCAGGAGTGGAAAGATGCCATGAATGAAGAGTATTAATATATAATGAGGAATGGAGTCTGGGAGATTGTACTTAGGCCTGAAGACAAATCTATGTTAACTTCCAAGTGGATCTATAAGGTCAAACATGCGACAGATGGAGGTATAAAAAGTATAAGGAAATATTTTTAGCTAGGGCCTTCTCTCAAGTAGAAGGCATTGACTATGAAGAGACATTTGATACTACAACAAGGTATACAATGATTTGTTCATTAGTCTCTTTAGTAGCTTCAATGGGATGGAAAATCTACCAAATCGATGTGAAGACTGCTTTTATGGATGACACGATAGATGAAGAAGTGTATATAGTGAAACCCTTGGGATTCAAAGTTAAACATAGGAAGGCATATGTTTGCATATTGAAGAAAGAATTAAATGACCTCAAGCAAGAAACAAAGGTATGGTATGCTAAAATGGATGATTACATGCAAATAACCTTCACAAAAAGTTCTATTGACTCGAACCTTTATATGATGGTTGTAGACAGAGAACCTGTAATCATTCTTCTATATGTATATGATCTTCTCTTGACATGTGTAGAAGGTCGAATTGAATAATGTAAGAAGAAAATAGCAACAAAATTTGACATGAAGGATATTGGGATGATGCATTACTATTTGGTACTAGTGACGTTTATTTGGGTCAAGGAAAATACGTGATCAAGATGCTAAAAGGGTTGGAGAAGATGGATTTCAAACCTATAACCACTCTGATGATCACAAACTTGAAGAGACTAAGGAGTTTTGAATAAATCCCTATGGATCTTGCCAAATATAGACAACTTATTGGCTCACTGATGTACTTGTTAATACTTGACGATGTACTTGTTAATACTTGACCAAACATATGCTTTATAGTAAATGTTGTAAGTCAATTCCAAGTGGAGACGAAACATGATCGTTAGATAGCAGGAAAACATATTCTAAGAAATCTATGAGGAACCATCCACTATTGTCTAAAGTGTGATAGAAGGAATGATGTCCAACTGATTGTATATGAATATTCCAACTAGGGAAGCAGTGAGAAAGATGGAAGGAACAATATACAAGGATTTTTTAGTTTGGGATTCTCCATGGTCTCATGGATGAGAAGAAAGCAAGACACAGTTTCTTTGAGTAGCACTAAGGCTGAATAAGTTGTAAGTTGTGAAGTAAGAAAAGAAGGAGCATGGTTGAGGAAGATCCTATTCGACCTGTTTGAAGGACTCATGAACCCTATAGTGATACTTTGTAATAACACCAGTTGTATACATTTGTCTAATGATCTAATGTTTCATGGAAAGACAAATCATATAAACAACAAGTATCATTATATTCAAGAGCTATTACAAAATGGTGTGTTATAGCTAGAATATATCTCCACTTATGAGCAGTCAGTTGATATATTCACAAAGCCACCTCCGCACAAGAAGCTTGTGTAGTTGAGAGACAAGCTTGGATTGGTTGATGTACCCTCCCTAATTTAAAGGGAGAGATAAACACTACATTCTTGTCTTCACTTGGGAAGAAAGAATGGAGGATTAGGTAACCATATGGTATTTGATACTCTTTGAGGATGTGGGAGGGAATTATAGACAAAAGTAGTCATGGACTGATATTCTTTGAGGACTAGGTATCCAAGATAAGAATAGTCCAAAGAAGGTCATGCTCAATGAAAACCTTGGTGGGATATGTACGTTGAGAGACAATTATGATGGTGTCTATAAATCATTTCTCTCATGACCATTGTGCTCTGATCTAGTGGAGAGATAGAGTTTTTATTCCAGGCCTTGCTATGTGACAATGTTGGTTAATATGATGCTAAAAAGATGGGTTACCAATCCAACTTATTTTTTGAGATATATTTAGATTGATAATGACAATTTGATTCTTATGAATACCTCCATAGTTAAGAGGGAGTGTTTAAAAATTTGTAAATAGGTTTGGTCTTCGTAAGTATGAAATTTATTATTGTAAATTATAAAGTGAAAAGAAATTATTATTTAGAGCATGGGTTTCATGATAAATTTCTTTTATTTTATAGGTCAGGCACCCATTGAGTTCTTCTAGGGTTTTTCCTAAGTCTAATATTCATTTTCATATATTGAAGACCCTAATGGGCACATTGTATCTTGAAAAGAAAATATTTTGTCTTTAAAGTGTTGAAATGCCCTCCAAGATCAGGTCAGCCTAGAAGCTTTAAAGTCGACCTAAGTGAAGAGCCACCTCCACCCCTTCAAGAGGCCTATGTAAAGAGAGTAACTCTTCCTCCAAAGGATCAATCGCTCATTCATTCTACGTGAAGAATAAGAGGTCGAAGGAAGTAGAATTATTTTGGATAATTGTCTCTCCCACACAAGGGTCATCTCCAGTTCGATCTTGGAAGGAGGAGAGAAAAGAATTCAAGTGAAGTTCAATTAGGGAATATCTATAGCCCTACGTTTGAAATCAAGGCAAGAAAAGGGAAGAAGAGGCTCCAAAGAGGAAGATCAAAGTCTCCTAGCATGGCAGCACCAGTTGCAGCAGTTGTTGGGTAGACATAATTTCGGGTCTGTGGTATGAGGTCGAAGTTCTTGTAGCAGGAGGCCAAGTTAGTGGTTTATATTGATCTTGGAGGGTATTTTTCTGAGTCACAAGGTCATGGTATTCGTCAATTGAAGGATCTTTAAGAAGAGGATATTTAAGGATTTTCCCCTCAAGAGGAGTGGTTTTGGCCCTAGCTTGCAACTTACATATTGTGTCACTATTCTTATTGTTTTAGTAGTTACTTGATGTATCTTACATAATAATAATAAGGAACTAAGATAACAAGTAAAAAGGAAACACAAACAGTTATCAAGTTTAAGAGAATTAACATGTTCATTGCCCTACTAAATTCTCAACAACATTCATTTTAGAAGAAAATAGATGGAGTCAACTAGGCTCTAATATTTATCCTATCTTCTTTAATGATCCTGTTGATCACTATTTTTTGGTTTTGTCCTTACACTAAGAACTTTTGGCTCCCTATAATCGTGGTATTTGTTAGTGATGATGTTGAATCTGGGTTAAATCAATGTCAACCTAATTAACTTTGATAAGTTTCTTTCCTTAATTGTGGCATAGCTCAAGATTTGGGTTTGGGAAATCATTGTTGCTAAGGAATCCATTTCTTTTGGTAATTTAGGTAGTCCTATAAGTATTATTTTGCATGTTTTTATCACAAAAGTCTTCCCAAAAATATTTTTTCTCTTATCAGTGTGGGATAAAATAAGAGGTCAAGTCAGAACAACAATCAAGGGAAATGGTATATTATCAACACTTAGGGTTTAGACATAATTTTCTTGAGCTTAAATGTGGATGACAGTATTTTTTCACCTCGATCTGGGTCATTATCTCAAGGGATATGGATGCCATTGAATCCATCGAAAGACTATAAAAACCTTGAATCAAGCCAATTTCATTAGATTTTTGAACCTTTGTTTCATTAGAGGCTAATGACTAGTGACAAAACTAGACACACCTTACAAACTTTTAGAATAAACTCTGTTATATCAGGTCTAATCGCCACTTTAAAGGGTATGATTGAGGGAAACACGAATACAAATCCATCTCTATTACCCCACATCCTTGATGAAATATAAATTAAACATCATATTCTATAGGGAACAAAGTAACCTCCTTTAATAAAATGCCTTAAATATAAAAAGGGAACTTTAAGAATTTTTCTTAAGAGAATTTAATTTTTCAAGACAAAATATTATTTTCATCTTAAAAGAATAGGCTTAAATTACCCTCTTGTGTAGTAGTAACAAAAGTCTAGTTGTTGCCTAGGGCCCACTCAGACTACTTTATTAGAATCAAAACATTCATTTGTTAATCTAATGACCAAGCTGATTGGAAATGGATTGGTGGAAAATATTTCTTTCTAAAGCTACACTTTTTGAATAGGAAATTAGCTAGCATTCATTTGAACTAAAAGTAGATAGAGTCAAATGGACTCTAATATTTATCCTATATTCTCTAATGATCTTGTCGATCACTAATTTTTGATTTTTTCGTTGCACTAAGAACTTTCGGCTCCCTATAATCATGGTATTTGTTAGTGATGATGTTGAAGCTGGGTTAAATCAATGTCAACCTCATTAACCTTGATAAGTTTTTTTCCTTAATTGTGGCATAGATCAAGATTTTGGTCTAAGAAATCATCCTAGCTAAGGAATCCATTTCTTTTGGAAATTCAAGTAGTCCTACAGCTATGATTTTCCTATTGGTAGCACAACCTTATTCCCAAAAATAAGTTATCTCTTCTCAGTATGGGATAAAATAAGAGGTCGACCCTGAACAAGGATCAAGGGCAGTGATATATTATCAACACTTAGGGTTTAGAGACAATTTTCCTGTGCTTATTTGTGGATGATAAGATTTGTTTTCACCTAGGTCTGGGTCATTGTACCAAGGGGTTTGGATATCATTGAATCCATCCAAAGCCTCTAAAATCCCTGAATCGGGTCAATTTAATTAGATTTTTGAACTTTTGTTTCATTAAAATCGAACGACTAGTCACAAAACTAGACAAGCCTTATAAAATTTTAGAATAAAATCTATTATATCAAGACTAATTGCAACATCTATGATTAATCTACTTATGCTTGAAGCTTGTCCAAAAATTTGTGATAATAATGTAGTATTAAGTCAAAATTTATTGGTGGTTGTTCATGATTGACAATGTTTATGCAAAAATTGAAACTCAAATTTTCCAACCACCCTCATCAAAATTTGGTAGAGAAAATCATCAAGATTTACAGACCACCTAGGTCATAAATGAATTTGTTGATGCTAAGAAAAACCTTAGTGCAAAGTGTGGAAAGATAACATTTCAGAGGAAAAAAATGAGTTGCAGAAAATAATTTGTAGGAAAATACAAGGAGCTTAGTTATCAAACTGTCACACACACCTAACCCAGTATCTCCAATAAACACATTGAACCTGACAACAAAGCCTAGAAACCTGGCAGATTTTCTTTTCCAAACAAGAAATTGAAAGATATTAACCCATATACATTAAATAGACAAATGTTTAATGGAAATTTGACAAACTCCCTCTAGAAATAGTGTTTTTATATTAAATATTATGGATAATCGAGAGTTTGAAAAATAATGATAAAAAATATCATATCGAGCCAAGCTAAGTGTTTATGGACAATCAACAGAAAACATACACTATAGAAACAAACAAAGAGAAATGAAATGCAAAATCATTATTATCTATGCAAATTCAAATATGAGAGAGCTACTTCCCTTAGCAAATCCCTACGAACCTTGAAAACCCTCCTTGGTCACTTTGGCGTGCTCAATGTGCTTGAAATACATAAAATCGTGGTTATGTTTTGAATACACCGCTATACTGTTGATTTCCCCAAACTTAATGAACTTTTCCATGAGCATAGGATTTGTGGTCTGGCTAGACACATTACATAGATTATGTGAAAACTAAGTTTCCTCCTCCTTACCTCCCTTCGCCTGGAGGGTGTTCCCTAGAAGTTTCCCACCATGGGAGCCATGGTTAAGAGAAGCTTCACCGATGAAAGGAAGCACCTTTTGCATTAAAAAAAGGTGGCTTGATTTAATAGGAATCAAAAGAAAAATTAGTAAAAATGAATCCATATATATAGTTACTGATTGCCATAGACCGAGCTATAGAGTAGTGCCTCCTAGATTGGAAATCCATCGGTTAACCTCAAGGATGGATCTCACAACCCTTCCTCACTAGTTTCTCTATCACCTACCAACGAAGTTATCTAAAAAGCACATCAACAACTATGGGCTGACACTAGGCATGGGAAACCTTGTTCTTGTCCTCCTACTAGTCCATTCCGTGATCATTCTCATTAGAAATAAGAGAAATTATACACCATTCCATTCCATGCTCTTATAACTCTAATGCAAAAGTTGAAATTCTCAAACCCTCTTATGAAGAGAGAAGAAATACAAGCCACCAACCATAGGAAAAAATTGGAATTCTATAACCGTCCTGTTAAGAGGGTAGAAAATTTGAGACAAAAAATTCACAAGTATAAGTTGACACAAATAAGTAAACTTCCATTTTTAATTTATAATAATGAAAAGGTGAATGCATTGAGGCAAAATTTCAATTTAAAGATAAAATGATATTTTTATCTAAAATAAATGTTTTAAAAGCCTCTTTTCATGCGGTAGTGTATTTTTTTGGTGCAATTTCATGTTGGATATTTTGATTTGGTGAGGATAAAAATTTTGCATGAGGTGGAAGGGAATATTTCATATACATATATAATTTTTGCACTTTCTCTTCAGGACTTTTTTTTTCTCAATATGCCATTTTACTTTAGCATAGTATTTACATGTTGGAAATATTAGTTTTTTTGCTGACATTGCACTAATTTTCAACAAAACCTTTTGGCTCATTATCACTTGCTGCTCTTTCTTAGAGAAAGACCTCATAAATAGTGAAAACATTCTCTGTCACATTTAACCCATCTTAACATTTCTACTCTTTTTTCTTGGATTATGATGACAACCCTAGATTGTCAAATACTTCATCATCTATTTTGTTCCCTAGTTTTGCATATCTTCCTTTCAAGTTTGTTATATCTTTTCCTTTTGTAATATATTTATATAATATTATAATTATATATATATTACTATATATATACTATTATATATAATTATATATATTATAATATATATATTTATATATATATATATATTTAATTTATTTATATTATTTATTTATCTTGCATTCTTTTGCCTGAACAAGCCAGTTCCTCGAGCTTAATTTTATTTTCCTCCACCACTTTATCAATCATTAATTCAATATTAATTTCAATGCTTCCTATGAGTAAAAAAGAAAAAATGTATTAGCAAAATGTCCTTCAAGATTTGAAACTAGACCAATTTGATGTAATACCTTAAAAGCATAAGTATGGTACTCCTAACCATCCTCCAAATGGTGGTCAGGCCAATGAACCTACTTCATAATGGCATAAAAAATATGTTATCTTCATCGTCTCTTAAGCAAGAAGCACATATTTTACATTCCCTTTTTCACTCCACAGTGGTGATCTTGAAGTTGTTCCCATGAGAATCGAAACCACGACCTCAATTCATCTACAATTTTGATTTCTTCTTCCTAAAAAAGGTAGTTTCCATTTCATACTTAGACTATTTGACTATCTTTTAATGCCCAACCCCACACTTGGTGCCTATTGTGAGTAGGATGATGACGATAGGTGTGCAAGTGTATTCCTTTTGACTCAGTAATAGTGGAAACTAGTGGCATCATGGGGACACAGATGGATAAGGCAAGAAGAAATTGACTGAACTAACACTACAAATTGAGAGACATTAGGAATATTAAAGTGGTGCATGCAACTATGTTTACAATTATAAATTTTCTGAAAAATGACCTTAGAACTGCTCAAACAATTCAATGAAAACATTTTATTTAACATCCAATGACAAAAGTTTGAGTTGTAGTTATTGCATTTGCATGCATGGTTGTGAAGGATGGAATAAAGTCATGGTTGAAGAGGCTTGGTCGAACTTTTGGTGAGAGATATAGTAAAGAATCATGGTGATATCCAACTTAGTAGATAACTAGAATGGGGTTATTGACGTTGTCGATTCCCTTCCATCACTAATATATATATATATATTGGAACTATGATTCAAAGAATTTCGAAAATATTTCATTTTGAGTAGCATCTATTAGAGAAATCTATGGCTAGAAATTTTCGTCTTCCAATGGACACTATTTAAATGGAAAACCTTGACTTGGAATAACATTTAGAAATGAAATCATAGGGACATATCTCACTATTCTTTATGCCTTCATGAAGCTAAAATGTGGAGCACTTCTGCAAGATTTATTTCTATTGCAATCATCTATTGAGAAATCTAAAAACTAGCGTGAAGAGATAAAATCTTGATCTATCTAGTCTCCCTTGCATTGCTAACAATTGGAGGGGTCATCCTTTTAACAATCCTAACATGAACATGATTTTCAATACCCATATAAGTGTCTGCCTGCATATACTTGGAAACAGAGGAATTATCGCATATTCAAGAATCCCTCCCTCCTTCACAACTTTCATTGGATCATAGTTCAAAAAAATGTAAAGGAATAAATTCATGTAGGCCTCAATAGATAAAGACTAGCATGCCTGATGTGAGGAGGTCTTGCTAATTCATAGCTAGTTATCTATTCTAATAATTAATATTCCCCCCTTCTCTTCTCTGCTACAATTTCCATTCCCTCCTCTTGGATCCCTCCTCCCCTAATTTTTTTAATGATCAATTTTTTATGGCGCTTGAAAAGGTAAGTTAGGCAAGGTGGGATAGGGACAAATCGTAGTTGATAATATGGGATCTTGTATCTACATTTAAATTTTCTTTGTGGGATATAATAGTAATAACATAGTAAAATTGAAAGCCTTGCAAGATATACTACTGATTACCTAGACTCAAGGCCAAACCAAACATATGGGGTGGGAGATTCTCAACTTGTTATAAACATAAGAAAAAGAATCATAGAATTCACCTAATTTAGAATAATGTCTTGTATTTTGATACATGAAATCCTACTCATATGAGTATAATTTCTCCTTCCTCCCATTTTGATGATCATCCCAACCTACATCAGAAGAACTAGAAATAAAATTACAGATGAATTAGATAATCATGTAATTCTATCATCATATTTGAAAATCTTATCCTCATGTAAGCCATTTGAAGACTCTCCCTCAAATAATAATGTTGGACCATATCTAAAAAATAACAATGTCCCTTACCAAAATATTTTTATGTTATTACTTCATAATATTTGTTTGTAATTCTTAGTGTGTCATTGGCCTACATAGCCCAATTTTAAGGTTTTGCTTTTTATATCAACAAGAGGAAACATGTCCTCTTATCTTTTAAAAGGGTGGACATTATAGGTTAGATCTACCATTCCCAATGACATATAACTCTATATCACTAGGTGATAATATGTACTTCATATTTTCACGAAACATAACATGTTTACTCCATAAAGAGAAAACTTAAGAAACAAATTTAATTCCACATAAATCCATGACATTTCTAAAAATGGGTTGATAGTGTCCTAAATTCCAAATCATTATTATCATTATGCTCTCTATCCTTAATGATAGCTTTCCATTTCTAATTACTACCCATTTTCCTTCATTTATCACTTCATTTTCTATTTGAGCTTAATATATGTTTTATAGATATAAGAAACATTTTTGAGAGATCATGTTTTGTTTTAAGTATATTGAAAAATTATGTATTTGAATTAATGCAATGACCAATACCCTTCAAAGGATAGTGTTTATTTGCCATATAAAGTTATAAATCCAAAGGATATTTTTTCCAATATGATACTTGTTACCCAAATGCAATACATTGTACCCTATGCAAATTGATTAAAAAGTATACTTCCCATGTTTTTTATTGTAT
This sequence comes from Pinus taeda, assembly GCA_000404065.3. Classification (NCBI taxonomy): domain Eukaryota; kingdom Viridiplantae; phylum Streptophyta; class Pinopsida; order Pinales; family Pinaceae; genus Pinus; species Pinus taeda. Next base: position 72,451 of record APFE030524418.1, read on the forward strand.
GATTATATGCACTTGTTATGTTTTTATACATATAAATTTAACAAAATTTGAAATGTGTATACTTTAAAAAGATAACATAAGAACACATAAGAAAATACACAATTATAAATCAATGAAAATGAAGGGGAATTTTACCTCAACACAATGACTTAAAACGACTCAACTAACATATGATCCAAAAGATGCATTGGATATTTAGGTATTTCAACTATTTCATGTTGTCCCTAGAGAAACTTCTATGAGGTGGAAGACAATGAGGAAGGGGATTATAAAGTTATGAAACAAAAAGAAAATGAAATTATCTAGACTAATTGCATAAGTTTATTTATGGATAAACTACAACTAGCTTTCCTAAGCAAAAGTGAGGACCGATTGGAGTCAATGCAACAACTAATTCATCACCTTGTTGCTGAAAATCTGCAAATGAGAGAATAGGTAGAGAAATCATAACATCAAAATAAGAAGCAAAATACATATGATCTATCATTTATACTTGAGTAGGAAATTACCAAGTTTAACGAGGTAAAGAATAAACTATGAGAATGAATGGATAGGCTAGATACTCTTAACGTTCTCCTCAATTACTAGTTGACGAATTTGATAGCCACTTGCAATGGATTTTATATTCAAAAGGTAGTTAATAAGGACTTGTTGGAGAAGAAACGTTGCACATTTTATCCTTGGGAAGTATCATCCCTTGTACTTGCTTTCAGTTTGGTTACCTTCTACATTGGGTACTTATTGGTTTGGTCAATGACTATTCTATGTCTTGTTTTGAGAAGCTAAGTGTGCAATGTCTTTCAGGTTTATAATAAACAATCCTTAAATGTGGATATATGTAATTTTCACTCATCACCTCACATTTTCTCATCAATTTTCCCCTTTAAATATGTTAGAATTATCACATTCTTGCATTCAATATAGCTACTAGCCCCATAGGTGCACCCATCATTATAATGATCATAGACATCTCATAGTACTTACACACAACAAAGCATGGGAGCTAAGTCAAAATTTGAATGGTCCTCTCATACCAAATTTTGTGAGGTCTAGTTCAGACCTCATAACATACAGAATCACAAACTTTTGTCAGGAAATTTGTAGCTATCAACGGGTATGTGAATTATGGAATTGAGGTCCATAATAAGGTTGAGACCAAAAAATGTGGTCATTTAAGACCTCAAAAAAGATCCTAAATATTTTCTCTAGAACTTTTCAAGGTGGTAGTAGTAGTAAAAATGACACATAAAGTTGATTCCTTCGAATATTCAACTCTAGAATATGGCTGCAAAATAATATATTGATCCAACCACAATTATTTATATTTTATGGACCTTCCCCTTGGATCATAACTAACACCAAATAAACACATTTATTTACCTAGAACATCAAAATAAAAGGCCTAATCACATTGCTTAGAAGAACATAATATGCCATCGCCAAAATCCTGCACCTTCTCAAGTTAAAAAATAATATTAGGGGAAGGAAAAGTTACTTTGAATCCTAACGCAACTATAGGATTGGATTTGAGGGGTAAGATCAGAAATATATTATTTCACAAAGGAAAAACCATTCCACATTACTCCGTAGGTTCACTCAATGTCAAGATGAGCTTGGAGGAGTTGGAGAAAATATTCCCTCTCTAGAACTAGTGATCCTATCCATCCTAGGCCTTGTAAAATCTCAACTCAACTGTTGTGACCCTATAAATGGAAGGGACAAATTACCAAATTGGGAAAGAATTTAGCTTGATTTGGTATAGGAATAAATTCAATGTAACACTAGAGATGGAGTAACATCCAAATCTAAGGAGGAAGAAAATTTTTCCTTGGTTGGAAAAGGAAGTAATGACAAGGAAAATAAGTCCCAAAGAAAACTAGAGACTAGACAAAACAATGGCAAGAAGAAGGACTTGAGAAAGATTAAATGCTTTCACTTCCATGAATTCAAGCACTGTGCAACAAACTGCTTGAATAAGAAGTATAATAATAAGCCTTCAAGAGGAGAAAAATGTGAAGCACTTGCCTTGCAATTCGAATTAGACTTCACCCTGATTACATGTGTGGAAAACACTATAATGGATAGTGTGTGGTATCTATATTCACGTGCCTCGTTCCATATGACATGATGCAAATAATTCTTCAATAGCTTAAAGGAGAAATATCTCTAGATGCACATAAAACTTGGGGATGATGGGTGGTATAGTACCAAAGTAATTTCTACCATAATCTTTAAGAGGGAGTTAGGCTCCCATCTTCATCTGAAAGATGTCATGTATGTACTTGGAATGAAGGAGAATTTGATCTCTATAGTTTTATTGGAGGATCACGATTAGATGTTGTTTTCAGTAAGGGGAAAGCTTCTCTGAGACATGTAGCTACCTAGCAAGTAAAATAGATTGTATTTTGTGTGAAGAACCTATACAAACTTGAGGTGGAAGCATGCGCTACACTAAGTATCAAGGTACAATAAGTGCAAAGTTAGAATGTTGGAGAACTTTGGTAGAGACACATGGGACACTTACACCGTGGTGCCTTAAAAGCCATGTAGTAGATTATCATCCATCTTCTGAAATGCACCCTTGACCAACATGATGTCTAAAAGGGATTCACATTGGGGAAATATGTCGAATCCACTTTCCAGGGTCAAGATAATAGAGATGAAGTAATATTGGAGTGATTCCACTCTAATGTAACTGGATCATTTTCTAAAAGCTCGATAACAAAACACAAGTATTATGTTATTTTTTTATGACTTTTCAAGAAAATGTTGGATCTTCTTCATGTTGAAGAAGGATGAAGTTTCCTCAAAATTTGTTGAATTCAAGTCATTGGTTTAAAAGGATACTGGTCAGAAGTTGAAAGCCATGAGAAGTGATTATGGAGGAGAATATGTATCTAGCACCTTTAAAGACTTTTGTGCCAAAGAGAGTATTAGAAGAGAACTGATAACACCCCATAACCCACAAAAAAATGGGGTGGTTGAATAGAATAAAAAAAGGATAATGGGATTAGAAAATGAAACTTCGCATGATCAAGGGTTCCCATTACACCTATGCGCATAAGCATGCAACAACGCAATTTATTTGTAGAACCAGAGTCCTCATAAAGTACTTGGCATGATCACACCTGAAGTATTGTATGGGAGGAAGCCAATTGTATCTCATTTCATAATTTTTGGAGCCATTGTGTATTGTCATGTCTCCATGTATAGGAGGAAGAAAATTGAGTCTACAACTAATATGGGAGAGTTCGTAGGATACATAGAGACACCACATAAATCTAGGGTGTATTTCTCGTCACCCAGGGTGATAGTAACGAGGAGATATGGAAATTTCATGAGGAGAAGGATATGAGATGCTCTCTAGAGTGAGAGTTGAGTATCCCGCCATAGGAGGAGCTTATATTTCCTAAGTAGGAGCCTCATGCATAGCTTTAGGAAGTCTTAGAGCAGCCACATGTAGAGGAATAGACAAGAGGTTGAGTGAAGGCACCTACTCAACCAGAATCTTCGATAGAGGAGATTAAGACAACCAAAGAAGTTGATAGATTGGTACATGATCAAGGTGGATATTTGTGGCCATCTGCCTATTCAACCTAGACCTCTAGTCAGTTTTATGTTTCTTTTTTAATGCAACATTTACTATTTTTAGTAGTTTTTCAGGTCTTGAACTTCTCGAGTAGTTTTGAGCCCCTAAACAATTTTCTTTTGAGGTATTACTGAGTAAGACCTTTCCAAAAATGTATCGTACACGCACAAGAGAGATAATATGACCAAGTTACGACCTCGGGAAGTTGGCTTCCCAACTAACCCCAATGAGGCCCACAAACTCTTGGCGTTCCATCTCCTGGGGTTATAGTTTTGGTTGTTTAGGGTTTTCCCTTGTTGTTCAATAAAAAAATAGGCCCTTGAGCCTCGTTGTAACACAGTTAAGAGGCATATAGCCACTACATGTCTTCCCAAAGATAAGCTACGATCGCCCAAGCTAGTTTATTGCCATTTTGTGTGTAAGCATATTTCAGAATTATGATATTAATGAACCGAAGTGTTATTTGTAATGCATCTTTGTATTTATGGTTATATTTGTAATTTGTTGTGTTCTTATTTACGTTCAAATTAATACATGATGCACAGTAGCATGTGGGATCTCCTTCATCTAAGAACATGAAGATAAGGTCACTAGATAGGTACATTGGGTATATGGCTCTCATTATAATGCTCATTGAGTCATAGACTTCTTCATGTGAGGAAGAAGTTTCTCAACTAGTGTGGGTTGATGCCATGGTGGAGGAGTATGACTCCATCATTAAGAACAGTGTATGGGAGGTGGTATTGAGGCCAAACAAAAAGTCAATAGTTGGTTCTAGATGGATCTACAAAGTAACCATGCAACTAATGGGAGCATTGAGAAGTAAAAGTCTAGATTTGTGACCAAAGGCTTCTCCTAGGTAGAGGGAGTGGACTATGAGGAAAAATTTGCACCAGTGGAAAGATATCCCTTGATCATAACCATTCTATAACTGGCTACACAGATGGGGTGGAGGATCCACCAAATTGATGTGAAGACCACCCTTCTCAATGGTGTTGTTGAGGAAGTAATTTACATAGAGCAACTGAGGGATTTGAGACATATGACTCAGAGACATGTGTAGGCTCAAAAGATTCTTTTATGGTCACAAACTATCACTTTGAGCATGGTACACTCCAATTTATACATATCCCAGTGGATTGGGATTCACCAAAAGTGAAGAAGATGCTAACCTCTATCACATTTTGGTATATGGCAAGTTGCTTATATTGGTGTTGCATGTTGATCACTTGATACTTAGAGGAGATGAGAATTTGATCCAGTCTTGCAAGGAGGACCTTCCAAGATAATTTAAGATGAAGGACATGGGATTGATACATTAATTCCTTGCGCTGGAAGTATTGCAGGGTGATGGTTAGACGTTTCTGAATCAGGGGGAGTACACCTTCAAAAACTTCAGAGATTTTACGTGGATAATTGCAAGCCTATGGACGCACCTCTAGCTACAAACTAGAGGAAGGAGAGCAATTATTAAATAGAGTTAGTAGATGCTACCATCTATAGATAGCTTGTGGGATGCTTGATGTATTTGATGAACATAAGGTCCGACATATATTATGCAACAAATCAGTTGAGTCAAGCCATGGTGAAGCCTACCAAGCTTTATTAGAAGGAAACAAAGCATGTGTTGAGATACCTCATAGGGATAACTGAGTATGAGGTATGGTAAAGGAGGAAAAATGGATTGAAGTTCCATGGCTTCATTGATGCAGATTGGGTAGGGAGTCCATCAGAACAAAAAAATACTTTGGGTGCTATCATCAGTGTTGGGTCTACAACTATTTCCTGGTATAGTAGGAAATGAAGGTATATGGCACTCAACTCAACAGAGATTGAATACATGGCTACAAGTAAATAAGCATGTGAGGCCATATGGATGAGGAAAATACTTGTGGGTGTTTTCAGTTAGTAGATGGATTCGAAAATTATTTATTTTGATAATCAGAATTATATCAAACTCTCTGAGAATCCAATATTTCATGACAGGTCCAACCACATTGATATCATATACCATCACTTGTGTAATTGTGTTCAAAGGAGAATTATTATGCTATAATACATTCCAACTGAGAAGAAGGATGCAAATATATTGAAAAGGGAGTTTTGAAGAGGGAAATTCAAGTTCCACAAGTGCAGGATATGGGTAGTTCAAAATCTCTTTCTTGGTAAGAGGGAGCATCAGAAAATGTAGCAAGAAAGGCTAAATTTTACTTGTTCCTTAGTAAAATTTAGTAATTTGATTTCCAAATTGGCAAGATGACCTGGATAGTAGTTAACATGTGTGACATGGACTTGTCTACTTGTTTACTCAATAAATTCTAGTTATGGGCTAGAAGTAGAGTTGTGCATGTAGTGTTGCTAAAATTTAGCAATCTAATTAAGTTATTTTTAGTTTGACTCAGTTAACTCAATGATCTCTCAATTACAATAGTCAATCAACTAAAAATAACTTATACATGCATGGAATTTGAATTTCAATATTAAAGTGGAGGAAAAGGCACACTGTAATTATTAATTTTACACTAGTTGAGTGTACATGCTCCGCATTGAGGAAGGCAATCAATTACTTGGGATTTGTACAAGGGAATAGTGAATTACCCTATTATTTAGGAGATAATTTCCTAAGGAATTGTGCAAGGAAATAGGAGAAATATGGGGCCTTGAATTGACAAATTGTTGGCTAGGGAAGGGCAATCAATAGGAGAACAGGTTTAGAGTGCAAGGTGTGCTTTAGGATTGAAGAAAGACATTGTAAAAGTTTCTCATTCTCATATGATTAATGAAAATAAATGGAAGGGTTTTTTCCTATTGGGTTTCCCTATAAATAATTGCGTTCTTATGTTGTTTTGATGGTTGCATGTCATTGCATGTGTTTCTAGATTATGATTTCCATTTCACATAATAGTAGATGAAATTTGTAATCTCTTATTTTTAGCTTGAATACATCAATAGTAGCAAATTTATATTAATTTTTACACTCTTATGGTGTTGTAGGGTACAAATATCTCAACGACAGGCGGCTAAACATGTTACCAACACTCCCAGTTTTGTTTCAACCACACTCTTGGCCTTTAGGATTCTCACCCAAAATAAGACAACATTTGGCCAAGTGTATAGACCCTACCCTTACCTCATATTTTCTCATTGGGGTCGATTGATTATGGTTGGTGTCTATACAAACAGAATGGTTCCACTAGGGTGTTTCACTAGTGCCCACTAGCTGTTGGACATGCTAGCAGGTCAACAAATTCATGTTCTCCCACTTCCTCTTGACCTCAGAAAAATAACGTATATGGACTAAAAAAAACCTAGGCTAGGTTCATAAAGTAGAACTACAATTGTTGTGCACCCACCATCCTGTAGTTTCAAGGAGACTCATGGCCCAATTCATGATACGTACATTCCTAGTTTTGACATAATAACTAGTGTAGGGATTGGTTAAGTTATGTATACCCATAATTCGGAAATCAACTGACTGAATATGAACACATAATTGTGCATTCACCATACACATAATAATTAATAGCATATTCTAGGCACACTTTAAAATTCATATACATACATGGAACCATTATAATCATGAAGATACAATGAGCATAAAAAATCAGACATTCATTTACATTTACAAACATTCAAGATCTTGCACCATTCACAATGTAACGAGATTCATCACAATCCATAAGGCAATAGACATATGCAATGTACACTTATTTGTGTATTTAATGATGACTGGAAAATGAAGGAACGACTTCAACTCTCCACCCATTTGTAAGCCATCCATATTGAAATATTTCTTGTAGTTGATTACCCTGAGCTAGATCCAAAGTCCGAGGGGGTGCATATTAAGTGGAATTCAAAGTTAAGGCTTCATCACATAACTAGGAGAAGGAGTCCATAATCTAGTTAGTTTGTCAACTTCTCTACAATAATAGGCATCAAAGTGACTTACTGGATGAAGGCAATGACAACCAAGTTGTCTCTAATTGTATCAACATAGATTGAATGGACATAGTGGAATTGATGTCCATGAAATATTTCCAAGAAAAGTTGTCAACTACCCACAAAAAACAAAGAGTCCATCAAATCATTGTCTTGAAATAAGATAACGTGAATGGTAAGTGAAATAACAACCTCGTTATAGGAGCGAGACAATAGTAGTCTACAAACTGGCGAACTTAGGGTTTACTGTCAAAGTTTATTTTGTAGTTGTTAGATAATCTTGTCTTAAATTGATATGTTTTTTCTTAATTGTTAATTGTCTTAAATGATTTTTGTCTTAAGTGGTGATTGTCTGAGATATAAAGTTTTATCTGAAAATATTTTTGTCTCAAACTATTTTTGTCTTAAATATAAAGTTTTGTCCAAAACATTTTGTCTTAATTTGTTTTTGTCTTAAATATAATTTTTTGTCTTAAAATATTTTTGTCTTAAACTGATTTGTCTTAAAATATTTTGTCTCAAAGTGTTTTTCTCTTAAAATAGTTTTGTCTTAAAACAGTTTTTGTCTTAAATAGAAAGTTTTGTCTTAAAATATTTTTGTCCCAAACTATTTTTATCTTAAATTTTATACTTAAGGCAATTCAATTGATATTAAAATTTAATAAAAATTAACTAAAATAAAAAAAGTGACTTTTTAGGACAAAAGATTTCTCGTCTTAAAAAAATGTCTTAAAAGTGCCCTTGGTATAGTAGTGTCACAGAAGCTTGAATATTGATAATAGATTATTTCTTCCTAATCTTGTTTATTTATACAATTTCAAAAATATATTTTTTGTTTGTTTCTAGTGTTTTCTCAGCAAGATGCTTTCACTAAAGTAGAATAGTATTTCTTATATGGCATAGACAATGCAAATTGTTTAGAGTGCCAAATATTTTAGTATTGCTTTGACGGTGGTTTAGATGGATTTAAGATGAAGTTTTAGTCTTATTTGATAAACTTTCCCAAGGCCTACCTATCATTATCATTGTGGATTGAGATTGGAATTGAGGTTAACCATAAGAGTGATGAAAGTGTAATATTTTTTTGGCGTGCTAATGCGGGCTACAAGTAATTGATTTGAGAGGGGGAGTGGAATCTCATGGGTAATATCGTTCAAAGGTGATGCAAGTGAGTTAGGATTAAGGTTAAGGTTATGATTGATGGCAGGATAAATAAGAATGTGATTACATACATAATCTATAATTCTTGTTCGTTGGAGATAAGAGTACTTTCTAGTGAAATAAAACCTAATGATTAGTTAAATTTTAGATGTAAAGGTTTACCATATTCTTTGGAGATAATATAAATGTTATTTTTAATTAATAATGTATCAAAAGATAAACCTTTTCCATCATGTTAGGATTCATGTTTGAATACTACACTATGTTCAATATTTCATATATAATTTAATAAATCCTCATCTTTGTCATCATCCTCATTTAGTGATCTCCTTATTGTGGGATTAGCAGGTTATTATAACTGTAGTGATCTCCTTATTGTGAGATTAGCAAGTTATTATAACTTAGGTACATTAGGAACATATTTTATGAATTGTTGTTTGTGTTCTAGTTAATTGTAGCTGAAAGTTTTAGCCAATAAACACCTGGAGTATGTGGTTTCCCACATTTTAGACCAACCATAAAGCAAACAGCCAGCTAGTACATTTTGTATCAAAGACTTAGAATGTGCAAAGAAAATTAGTACTCTTTTTGAAAAGATATCATTGTTAAAATTTTCAAATTAACATTCATTCACCATTACATAAATATCCCCAAATTCCACATTTACTTTATTAATATTCCACCCATTAATTTTAATACTTTATTTACTCGACCACCCCACACAATGTATATAACATAACTAAAAAAAATTCATATGAAAATAAGCCTCCCATAATTATCTCTTAATATACAAGAATTGCATCAGGATTTACAAGAAAACACGACTTGAAAGATTATATTCACTATTGCATTGAGATGTTCTCTCATTGACCCTTCCGTAATGTGATATGCAATTCCTTTACCCTGAGAGATCTATGACGGACACTGCTGAGTTCATCTTTGTTGTTTAGATAAAATAATTTTCGAAGTTAGCTCTTTCTAATTTATTGGCTCTTTTGAATTTGATCAATTATTTGGGTATATATCAGCGTAATTGTAGCGGAGTCGACTTACGTATAATTGTTCAAGTATAATTGAGATGTATCATCTTATATTTATATTACATCATGATTTATTAAACATTGAGAGACTGAATTTTAATTTGTTTGGTTTTTTAATCACTAATTTATTTACTGATTTTCATTTTATATATATATATATAAACAAATTGATATTTGTTTTATTGATAAATTATAGTTTAAAATAATTTTAAACTAATTTATTTATCTTTTAATATGGGTATTATTAATTCTATATTAAAAATATATACATTAACAAATTTGATGATATTTCTTTTATGGATAAATATAATTTAGAAATTTATTTATTATTTTTAATTTATTTTATGTTGTTTAAAATTAAACCTACTTTAATTTTTAGATTTTTTAATATAACATTGTGTTTAATTGTTGGTTCGTTACTACTTTTCTTGCGAGTATTGATTCTCAAGCACCTTATTAAACTTTAGGGAATAAATACATCTACCTCATCTAAATACCCTAAATATGATAGAATAAATATCCTAAATATGATAGAATAAATATGGATGGTATAAAATAACGGAGTTGTCTATAATGCGACTGTTTGGAGATTCCGGTGATGGAATCCGGCGGAAGAAATGAGGTTAAATCTTGATTTTTAGCAGTTAAAATGGTTTTTTAACTGTATATTTGGATTCAGCGCTCTGAAAAACCCCCGGGAGCCATTGATTGTGCAGAAACTAGCTATCAAACTTGGGATTCCAATGAATTACTGCCGGATTTTAACCGGAAAAATCCGCCAGAAAAGCTTTCAAAAAGTTGTGTTATAGACTACTGCTAAAATAACAATATAGTCTATTGTATTTGTATTTCATTTTCTTCTTTCTAAAATTGAAACAGAGATATGTGAGTTTTTTCATTGTTTAAATTACTATTTCTAATATATAACTATATTAGATGCATTGAAAAACTTTGAAATATCTGGTTTTTTTTATTGTTTAAATTACTATTTTCAGTGTATAAATATATTAGATGGCTTCAAACACTTTGTGATATTTAGGTTTTGGTATATTATATAATAAAAAAATTAATTCGAACAATTTTTTTATCAAATTTGAAATAAAATTGACCAACATATATTTAAAAACAAAAAAATGAATATAAATGTAAAACTTATTAAACTATAACTATATACATGATTATTAGTTTCAACTAATTAAATTATACATAATTTTTGACATTTTGCATTATAAAATATTAAAATATTGCATCTTTATTAAAAATATTAACAAAATAAATTACATAATATCTATCATCACCTCTCATAGGCAATATGATTGGATGAGATCTTGGGGTAAGCCCAAAATCTCAATTCCATTAAAAACTCGAACTTGAGCCTGTGGGTTATGGCCTACGAGGTCTCGTCGGAAGCATTTTAAACTTTAAACCTTTTCATTTTCAAGTCGTTGATATCTTTGAATATCGATCCTTCCCTTAAACCCCATCACAAGCATGCAATATAAGTCTAAAATCTCATGATCACAAGGTAATACAATACATAGCAATATATGGCTTTTTAAGAAATAATATGGGCGCCTATATTGACATCGCCTGCTCCGTTAAGTTCTCAACAACCCCTCAAATGTCAGACCCTTTTCTCCATCAATAAACTCTGAATTAAGATAATACGGATTAACCTTCGGTGTTCATTTTTCTTTAGTGGTTGTGCCATCTCCGCTGCTATCGAGGGCTGCGAGGTTTAGCTGTAGAGCTGGCGGCCATTGACCACCGGTAGCCAACCCTGAAGTAACTTCTTTAGCACCATAGTTATGCATATCGTTACCAGAGAACTGAGAGGCGCTGTAGCTCGCGTTAGCATTAACCCCGCCTCCCCTTATTTGTGTTTCCCTGGCCTCTACCCTACTAAACCTCCCATCCTTGTTGCCGTCACATTGGAGAAATATTTTTTTTTACCTTCTCGCTTCTTGTACCTCTAGTCATCTTTGAACCCCAAATTAAAATTATCAAGTATCAGACGTATAACAGGACAAACTCAGCCGCATTTCATTCACAACATCATGAATCCGGGCGCCCGCAACACCATTTTTTTTTACAGAAGACAAGTTTTGACTCATTTATAAAACACATAGGCGTATATAATTAACACTGAACATGAACACACAGCCATATGTAATTAACACTGAACATACTTTTATATATTTAAAGATCAATTACAAAATTAAGGCATTTTAGCCTTAAAAATGAGCTCACACTCAGCTACATCTTGCCACTCACAAATTACCTCCCATAACAAATATATCTCTACACCCCTATCGTATTACATTTATATAAGAATTTTAGGAAGGATCAATCCTATCCTCTCTTGATTTTCTCCACAAAAGCTTCATAATGCATGCATGCTTTAAATCTGCTTTAAATCTATTTTTCTGCTTTAAATCGGCTTTAACTCTGCTTTGCTTCCATGGCTTGTGTTCGCTTGCTTTGGTGCTGGTTGCTCCCACATCAGACTCCCGAGGCAGAAAAATTTATGACCTCCTGGTCATATGCTTTTCCTAGTCTTCGTAATATCTTTAACTTGTGAGCTGCAATCTACCTCTGCAACAGCAAGTCCTCCTTGATGCCTCTTACCTCACCAAGCTCTCCTCTGGACTTGGTCTTTTGGTAAATGCTCTAGGCTATTTCAATCTTCTCACCTTCCTCTGCTGCTACCTACACAAAATAAAGACCACACCTATTCATACTTCATTAAGAATTGTACCTCCTTCCGTAGAATCTTTTACTGCTCTGATACCAAACTGATGGGATGAGATCTTCGATAAGCCTAAAATCCCAATTCCATTAAAAACTCGAACCTGAGCCCGTGGGTTATGGACCACAAGGTCTCGTCGGAAGCGTTTTAAACTTTAAACCTTTTCATTTTCAAGTCGTGGATATCTTTAAATATCGATCCTTCCCTTAAACCCCATCACCAACATGCAATATAAGTCTAAAATCTCATGATCACAAGGTGATAAAATACCTAGCAATATATGGCTTTTTAAGAAATAATATGGGTGCCTGTATGGATATCGCCTGCTCCTTCATCATAAGTTCTCAACAACCCCTCAAATGTCATACCCTTTTCTCCATCAATAAACTTTGAATTAAGATAATACGGATTAACCTTCGGTGTTCATTTTTCTTTAGCGGCTGCGCCTTCTCCTCCGCTATCAAGGGTTGCTAGGATTAGCTGCAGAGCTGGCGGCCATTGACCGCCGGTAGCCAACCCTAAAGTAACTTCTTTAGCACCATAGTTATGTATATCGTTACCAGAGAACTGAGAGGCGCTGTAGCTCGCGTTAGCATTAACCCTGCCTCCCCTTATTTGCGTTTCCCTGGCCTCTACCCTACTAAGACTCCCATCCTTGTTGCCGTCACATCGGAGAAATATTTTTTTTTACCTTCTCGCTTCTTGTCCCTCTAGTCATCTTTGAACCCCAAATTAAATTTATCAAGTATCAGACGTATAACAGGACAAACTGAGCCGCATTTCATTCACAACACCATGAATTTGGGCACCCGCAACACCATTTTTTTTTACAGAACATAGGTTTTGACTCATTTATAAAACACATAGGCGTATATAATTAACACTGAACATGAACACAAACCCATATGTAATTAACACTGAACATACTTTTATATATTTACAGATCAGTTACAAAATTAAAGCATTTCAGCCTTAAAAAAGAGCTCACACTCAGCTACACCTTGCCACTCACAAATTACCTCCCAGAACAGATATATCTCTACACCCATATCGTATTACATTTATATAAGAATTTTAGGAAGGATCAATCCTATCCTCTCCTGATTTTCTCCACAAAAGCTTCATAATGCATGCATGCTTTAAATATGTTTTATCCGCTTTAAATCTATTTTTCTGCTTTAAATAGGCTTTAACTCTGTTTTGCTTCCATAACTTGCATTCGCTTGCTTTGGTGCTTTGGTGCTAGTTGCTCCCCCATCACAATAATGAAGTTTCATAAAAAAAAATTACTCATAACGCATGCCACTCCAGCCAGAAATATACTAAATTTATTATAACCTTAAATTAATAAATTTTAAACTTTCACTATTCTGGACAATGTGCCAGGTTATAAAAACGCGTTAGGTTGGGAAAATGTAATTCAGACCTTTGGTTAAATTTTCTTGTTCAATTTTAAAGAACGAAAGGGAAAAATATCATATATTTTAACATTTAACATGTATTTTATTATTCAAAGTTAGATATTTTTAGGTTTATTATTATATTTACGGTGGTGGGTATGTTAGTAAGTATTTTGTTTTGTTTTGATGGTGTATTAATTTATCTTGAGCAAAAATTTATGTTGTTTATCTGTAATTTAAGATTCAAAACTTAGTTTCTGATAATTTTTATATGATTATTATTATTTATTGAAAATATTGGTTGAAAACTTAGTAGTAGTAACTTCTTTTCCATAGTTTACTAAATTTTTTGTTTTAATTTATTTTTATTTAACTTTCTGAATTTTTATTTTTATCATTATTTATTTGATTTGTGAGTTTTACTTTTTTATAGATATTTTTAATTTAAGAAAACATATTATTATATTAAAAACATATTTGATTAAATTTAATTATAAAAATTTATATACATTAATTACAGTTATCAGTGAGTAATAAAACAAACCAGCTGAATCTGTACTTCGTCCTGCGGCTTGGACAAATGTCAGCGAAAAAATAGCGTCCATGCTTCATGGGCCAGAAAAGCACCATACGCATTGAGTTGTCGAACATCACTGCAGTTGTAAGTGATACATCAATGGAGTCCCCCTTCTACTCACATCGAATGTCAGCTCAACAATAGTCTGAGTCCTCTGGGATCCTGAAAGCCGGACCATATGTATATTTATCACTACCCACTAAAACGTACAGAGGCGGGTGATTCAAATAGGGTTTGAAGGAAACAATAAGTAATGTTATAAGCAAAGACTAAATATATTCATTATAAAGAATATTTGTAATATATAAATATATTCGTTATGAAAATTATTTAAAATTATTTTGCTATTCAGTTTTGAACCACGGCGTTGTTCACTGAGTTGGCAAATTTTCCTTGAGAATTAAAACTGCCCAAAATCTTAAAAGAAAAATTTTGAATGCCTGAATCTTGTTTTTATGGATAAGCAATGGATTAGCACCATAAAAAAAAGATTAGATACCCAAAATCTTCTACCTTGACCGTTATAATTAAGATTTCAAAAAATTTTAGGTCTATATGAACAACATTATTAAAAATGAACAAAACTTTCCAACTAAATTCGAAACCCCGTTAAACTACGAGTTTACGTTTCGTGTTTTGTATCCTTCAGGCGTTTATACCGTCATCTTCTCCAAATTCGAACCTTGAGTTTATGAGCTGGTAGCCTAAATCGTATAAAAGGGAGATGCAAATTAGAAATTTCAATGTTTCTTGATGATGCCGTAATCGTAACATCATGTGCTTATAGGGATTATTTTTTTTGAGATCATGTAAAATTTGAAAAAAGAATTTATATCAAGCTGTTTAATAAATTTTATTTTATAGTAATTAAATTGCGTTTTTAAAAAATATAAATGAATTTAATGAATTTTTTATTGGTATTTTCAATATTTTTTATTTAGATTATTATTAAAATTAATATATATAATATAGTTACAATTAATAAATTAAAAATAAAATTATTTGAAATATTTTAGCTATATATATATAAAAGTTATAATATTAAAGTTATTATATATAATATATATATATATAAGTATTAATATAGGTGGTGAAATATTTATTTATAATTATGTTAATTTATTATTATTATTATTATTATTAGTTTAAATGCACATAAATTTTATATTAAAAATTTGAATAAGTTTACACATTCTCCAATAAATGAACATTTTATTTTCATTACTTATTCTTTGAAAGTTGAAATATTTTTATTGTAGTCAACATCATATCAATCATATCATATCAATTTATATATATATATATATATATAATGAAATTGATGTAAATAAATACATTTGGATTGATTCTATAATTTGTTTTAAGTTTTAATGGAAATATTTTAAAGAAAAATATATATCTTTTTACTATTCTAAAGATAAAATATTAGATATTTTATCATATTTTTAATTATTGTAATTTTCTATATAATGTTTTTCTCTGTTGTTGTTTGGTAATGCTAGTTACCGGATGATTAGTGCACTTAACATGTGGCTTGTGGCTTAAGTAGTTGTGACCCAAGGGAATTTAGGTCGTCAAAATCACCAATGTAGCCACATTAGTAGTTAGCATTACTTGATTTTTTCACACAGAATTTTGAATCAATGACCTTTCCACCATGAACTACCTTAATAGAACATCTTGTCACCAATGACCTTTTCACCATGAACTACCTTAAAAGAACATCTTGTCATCATCCATTCTATATCTCTTTGGAACCTTTTATATACTATTACTTCACATGGATATCAATGACCTTTCCACCATAAACTACCTTAATAGAACATCTTGTCATCGTCCATTCTATATCTCTTGGGAACTTTTTATATACTATTACTTCACATGGATATCGAAACATTTATTTATAATAGAGAGTGAGAGTGAAGAGCCTCCTTCATATTGGGTTATAATATCAACTCAGTGAATGGGCATAGTGAGATAATTAAAACTAAACCAACTTTTACATTCATTATTATGTTTTATGATAACCATACATTTATTTAGAGGATAATTTATTTTATTTTAAAATGAACATCTGTCAACTCCATATTGTGAAGAGACATAATCACACATATCTCTTATATTAAGGGATGGAATGTTAATTAAAAAGGAAAAAATTGCTTTGAATTATTTAGCTATTAAAATGTAAAATTAGTAATTTAAGAGATGCCAAAAAAATATAAATAAAAAATTAAACACGAATATGTTTAATTTATTAAGAAATTAGTTATCGAAGGCACATCAATTGTTGTGTTATTCTATGTATTAGTAAATCAGAGGAATAGATATTATGCAATATAGTCCCTGTTTCTATTGTTATTTAATTGAATATTTTTGCATAGCATTTTCTCACTAATGATGCATTATTTTCCAATAAAAAACCCAAAAAAACAGCTTCCCACCAGGAACTAAGTTCCACCTGATTTGCTAATTTTGTGGCTTTGTCACAATAGGTTAAGATTTTCGCACAGGTTATTAGTAGTTTGAGGGGTGATGATGTATTCGCTTTTCATTAATAAAATAAAATAAAACATTATTTGTGAGGAAATTAGTTCATTGTGTGGAGATTTTCTATGGAAATGTGCGGGGTCCGCTATAAGTCTCACATTTATCAAGTACAATGTTTTCTTGGTAATGACTTATTCGTTTTCCAATAATAAAATAAAGATGAATAAGAAATTTTGTGCAGAAGTGTGAAAATTTTTGTTCGATAGTAATATTTGTGTTCTTGTTGTGTGAAAGTGTGAACATCTTTGTTTATTAGTAATATTTGTGAAATTTTTTGTTTCATGGTAATATTTGTGCTTTCCTTGTGTAGAAAAGTTACCCATGTAACATAATTTATAGCATGCAAAGCATAATGGGAGAGAATTAATTCAAGATAATTGAGAGCTATAATTAAATGAAAAATAGTCTATTAATATTGAAGTTAGCAATAGTTCAATGTAATAACTATTGTAATGCAGAGTTTAACTCATTAATTATTAACTATTAATAAGAAAAGTTAATAGCTATAGTATTATAATAGTTTCCATGTAAAATAATTATCAAAAGAAACCATTAATGATGGAGAATTAATAGTTTTAATTAAATGCACAATAAACTATTAATAACCAAGTTATTAATAGTTAAATGTTATAGCTATTGTAACACGTAGTTTAACTGATCAAATATTAACTATTAATGAAAATAGTCCATAGTTTGAAAATAGTCCATAGTTATAGTATTATATTTATTGTATATATTAACTTGTTCCTATCCCTTAGTCCAAATATTTCATAATTGGTATAGTAAAATAATATCTTAAATATATTTCTTTTTATTATATCTCATCATTATTTCTAATCTTATTTTATTTTTGGGGTTATTAGTTTTTTCCTATCCTTTAGGCTAATTCAAAGATAATTTATATATTAAAATAATATATTAAATATATATTACTATATTAATGGTATTACTATATAATTAATCCTTTACCCTCACCTAGTCAAATGTAGTTCTTTCAATTTAGCCATTGGAATGACTTGCATCTTGATCTTATTCTTATCTTGTCCTGATGATAAACCACACTGGCTGGTTCAAAAGGGGTCAACAAATTACTCTCTCGTTGGTTCGAAACGCCTCGAAAAATGAATCATCTTGTCATGAGGCTGAACATATTATCCTATGATGAAACACACTGGCTGGTTCGAAACAAGTCGACAAATGAATCTTTATTTGCTTTTCACCGAAAAAAGATTTCTCAAAAGCTATAGTATTATAAAAATGTATTAGTTTTAAAAAACTATTTTTGTTGTTTAATGATTACAGTTATTAATAGTTATAATTTATTTTTCTATTACTATTGTTCTTATATCATTTATAGCTACATTATTAACTCCAAATTGCTTAGGCAAATCTTTTTGCACATGGGAAGCTCAACACAAGAGGTAGTTTGTCGCCACTTTATCCAAAGCAGAACATGAGAATTAATAGCCATAATTAAATGCAAAATAGTCTATCGATAATCAAGTTAATAATAGTAAAATGTAATAGCTATTTCACTGCAGAGCTTAACTCATTAATTATTAACTATTAATGAAAGTGTGGACATTTTTGTTTAATAATAATATTTGTGTTTTTTGTGTGCGGAGAAGTTGTCCATGTACACTAATTATCAGAGGTAGAAAGCATTAATGTGAAATAATTAATAGCTATAATTGAACAATAGTCCATTAATAGTCATGTTAACAATATTAAATGTAATAGTTATTGTAGTGTGGAGTTTAACTCATCAATTATTAGCTATTAATAAAAAAAGGTTAGTAGCTATAGTATTATAAAAATTGTGTATGTAAAATAATTATCAAAAGAAAGCACTAATGATAGAGAATTAATAGCTATAATCAAATGCACAATAGTCTATTAATAGTCAAATTAGCAATAATTAAATGTAGAAATTATTATAGTGAGAAGGTTAACTTATTAATTATTAACTATTAATGAAAATAGTTAATCACAATAGTATTATAGGTTAGTCCGTTTCCATGTAATAGTTATAGTATTATAAAAATGTAATAGTTTTAGGGAACTATTGTGGTTATTTAATTATTACAATTATTAATAGTTATATTTCATTTTTCTATTAATTTTTCTAATACTATTGTGTTGCTATCATTTATAGCTTCATAATTAACTCCATCCAACAAATTAATTGATAGCTATTAGCTATCATTATCCTCAATTATCATACTTTAAACTCCATTTTACGACCTGAGCTAAGCCTTTCACATACATTTCCCATTCCTTTTAATGAATTCTTGGATATTGGTTACATACACTTATCATTGACTAAAAAGGTTAAATAGGTGTATTTTTTTCACGTAACTTCTTATTTGCATTACCTTATGGCTTGAGAAGTAATGGTGATTAATCGAAGTTAAAATGGTTGGTACAAGATCCCAATATT
Source organism: Pinus taeda (assembly GCA_000404065.3). NCBI lineage: Eukaryota > Viridiplantae > Streptophyta > Pinopsida > Pinales > Pinaceae > Pinus > Pinus taeda. Next base: position 91,893 of record APFE030524418.1, read on the forward strand.
ACTATACCTTTTGCAGTTCCTGCACTAGAATTGGATAACCAACATATTTGAGGAGGATTAGCTCCAAGTGAAATATAGTTGTGAAGAGGAAATGGCACATACTTGCCAATGAATATTTGTTTCATTTCTTGTATAGGATTTGGAGCGTTACGAAGTTTCCAAAGCTGGAGGTCATATACCAGCTGTTTCTTTTTTCTATTAGTTATTAAATATGGCCAAGAGATGATGAAAACATGTACAATTTAGGATTCTACAATAGCATAGGTTAGCGATATTGTTGAAGACTTTAGTTCTCTTGTATTTTTGAAGATCTGTATTTCCACAACCCTCTGGGGGATGGATCCATATTTATGTAATGTATACTTGTACAAACTCTATATTTCTATAATCAAAAGGAGTTAATGCAAATTTTCATATATCGTTCCTATTATTTTTTTGTAATGGTAACTTTATTCATATAATTTCAATGTTTCCTTAAGAGGGAAATGAGATGGTTGGCTAGGACCTAGCTAAACCAACTCGTTCTCTTAGTTTTACAATTGTGTGCCTATTAGCTACAGGAATGACTCGTGTGAAGGATTCTTTTTAATGGTGAGAGTGCAGGAGTGGTAATTCTCGTGCATTCCTTTATTTTTCACTGAGTGATCTAAGATATGAGGGCTTGTGTGCATATTGAGTGTACTTATTTTTGTCAATGCATGTGTTTTATCATTGCTCCACACATAAATCTCTCTTTTATCTAAGAGGCTTGCTCTTGAATCATTTCTAGAGTAATGGTTAGGGTTGTAGGTTTGATTATTTAAGTTTTGTTTAAAGAATAATTTCTTTACAACAATCATACTCTAATCAAACAATAAATATCGTAACTATGTACTGGTATTAATCCTGCTGTGTAAATCATTATGTTTAAATCATATTCCTTGTTTTGATAAATATTTGTAAACTAATGTTTAAGTACAAGAATCGTTGGCTATCACTTTCAGATTCGAGACTATAAGATAGATCTTTTATTTAATGATTGAATTGGTTTATATACAGGACATATTCAACATAATGATAAATGTTGCGAGAAGAAATGAGTAAAGAATATTTTTTATGGTGATATTTCATTCAAACACAAGAGTTTCCTGTTTGCACCAAGATTAAGGAAATTTCTCTCTGACTTTCACAACTAATACTCTTGAATTTTAATTTGAATTTTATTTGGGATTTCTTTTATTATCACTTTAATTAAACTTTTCCTTTTTGCACTTGTCGATTTCATGCTTGATAACACAAGATTTTGATTTACAGATTAAAGGATGCAAGGTTGTGAAGTGTAGATCTATTGTGTTATAGGAACATAGTCATACCAGTACAAGAACATACTTGTTGTGAGTATGAGCATAGGATCATTCCAATGCAGGAACAATATTGTTTTGAGTACAAGAATAGGATTGTTCCACTGCAAGAACAAACCTGTTTTGCGTATGAGAATAGGATCGTTCCAATATAGGAATAGGGTATCTTTTCTATAGGAAGAAAAATTAGTAAAACACATAACACACACTTACTCTGTCTTCTAAGTACTAGAACTTTGATATAAGAACAAATTTTCTTTCTGAATTTTTTTCGAGTTGTATTTGAGTGGCATGATTCATTTCTTCCAACAAATTCTTTGATTGTTCTTTTTTAGTGAATCTAGTTTCCAGAGTGGATTGGCTTCATTTTTTTTGCAAGCACAAGTAAGGATTTGAACATTGTCTTGTAATTTTATCATTCAGATTTTGCATGATTTAGTTGTAGGAAAAGAAGTAGGGTTTTTGCAGGGTTAACTCTAGAATACATGGCATTTCTTGTGCTACGCCTCAAAGATTACATAGCCCTCGTTTGATAATTAAGTTTTGAGGAATTGAGTTACAATTTTGGCACCTAACATTTTGGCATCGTTGTCAGGGAGGTGTTGAAAGAATGTTGGTTAGGCTTGGAGTTTTCATTTATTTCTATTGTAGGGGTAATTTTGCTTTATTTTTTCAAGCGTAGTGTGCCTCTATTGCTTGAAGGGATTTATTTGGAATTGATTTTGTGTTGTAGAAGCGTTTTTTTTAGCTGTAGCATTGGATTCAATTTACTTCAACAAGGTTTTTTAGTCTTATTTTTATTTCTGGTTGATTTCTTTAAAAATGTATGGCAAGGAGAGGTAAGGGATTGAACCCCAATAAGGGCAAAGAAAATATTGATAAGCTGGAAATATTTTCTAACTTTGGGACTTCTATTATAGACAGGAAGTCCAAACAGATGCAGACCCATCTTGCAAGCACTATCTCCCTGGACTTTGGAGACAAAAGTGCAGGAATTTCACAACCAGTGGGAGGGAATAATGAGACTAGTCAGGTTGCAAAGAAAAACTCAAACTATAATTAAAATTTTCACTTTATGGAAGGTGGCCTATTTAGAGGGAGGAAAGTGGAAAATCATGAAGACCATGTAGAGTGGACTGGTGAGAATCAACCGGTGGATGAACATACTACTTTTGAGTTTCTGATTCTGAATCCACATGCAGTAGTCCAAAGGAAGAATATCCCACCATTTGTTCTTCCAAACTTTCATGGTAAAGTGCATGAATATCTAGATTCCTTTTTATTTGAATTTTATATACTATGTGGGAGTTACGATTATTCTTCAGATGCCCAGAAGCTAAAAAATTTCCCTGCAAATCTCAAGGACACAACTTTATGTTGGTTCATGGGAATATGAATGAATACTATAGTTTCTTGGGAATAAATGAAGAGGGTGATTTTAAACAAATATCAAGAATATTGTCAGACAAGAGAGATGCAAGATGAAATTTTCACTATTGCACAAGGAGATGATGAGACCTTGGAAGATTTTTTGGAAAGGTTTTTGTATATCCTTCCAAGGTAGAAATATAAATTTGATAAAAGCACTATTAGAACCTTGTTTCTATGATGGCTTACAGATCACTCTAGAAATAATTTGAATTTGTCAGGACAAGGAGATATTTCTCAAAAGACTGTTGATCAAATTTGTGACTTGTGCAGGAAATTTTCATGAAATCAATCTAGATCTAGTAAGGGAATCAATAGAAATTCTAAAAATAGTATATTTGGATCTACACATGTTATGATTATTGGTTTGGAAAGTAAAATAGATAATATGAAAACTGAAATTATGAATACAGTTAGTAAAGATATAAGTACCTTAAAATTTTAGCAGAAAGTAATAGAAGAGAAAGAAACATTATCCATTTAGTGTCCAAAAGGTAGGAAAAAACATCTTCTACGTTAATGCCCTATAGATGTTAAGAGTGCTAATAATTGTATAATATATGGAAGCATATTACCACAGAATGCCCCTCTATATTGGGATTAAAAGCAACAATTGAACAAGAGAATTCAGAATCTAAACCATTGCATGCTATGGGAGTGTAGAAATCATGGCGACATGTAGGTACATGTATGATTCCTGAACTTGCATCATATTTTTCTAGTTATAATGCATCACTTTATTCCTATCAGAACACAAATTACCCTCAGTCATGAAAACATGGGAATCATTTCCACTATGGGAAATGTCCCCGTCCTTGGAAAAAAGGATGGAGTGGACCACTACAGTCTCATTATTCCTATCCCATGCCTACATATTCATATCCTACACCATATGCTATGTATCCCATGACAACCTACATTACGAATAGCCTTCCCTCACCCGACTCAGTGTATGCACCATTGCCATTACCACCTCCTTTTTGACCACCTCAATTTCCTACACATCTAGTGACTAACCAAAAAAATCAACTGGTGAAAATGATTCATTCTATCGAACCACTTCCTTTCCCTATTTATCAAAATACACCAGTTGGGGTCAATGACCTCCAGTTGAGATCGGGAAGGGTAGTAAACTCAGAAAGAAGAAGAAGCAACCTACGGTGGTCATTAAGGAGAAAATTAAATAGGAAACCCTTAATATTTCAAACAATAATGTCACCATAAAACTTGGTCCCACACACTCAGAGCCTTTACCTTCTTCTTCAAAACAACCTCCCTTTCAAGAGAGGCTTGAAAGGCTAGTTATGGAGAAAGTTGACCCCGCCCCTAAGAATGACCTGGCTTCAGAGCTAAGGAATATTTTCATAACGATCCCTCTGCTACAGTCTATTAAAGAGATTCCCATATGTACCAGGATTGCTAAGGAAGTCTTCCTAAAAAAGCAGGGATGAAGACAGTTGAACCTTGTACTATCCAGTTTGTTGTGAGTGTAACTGAGTTGATGTCTAGATGTGTTCAAATTCAAAAATATACTAATCCCAGAAACCTAGTTGTCTTTGTTTAGATAGGTGATGTCTTGGTTCCCACTCTATGGATAGATCTTGGACCGAGCATCAATGTTATCACTAGGCAAACCATGGAGCAACTTCAATTGACTCACATTTTCCTCACCCACTCTGTTTGAACTTGCTAATAGATCTAAAATTAAGCTAGGTGGTGTGGTAGATGATGTAGCTGTCTCGATTGATTCATGAGAGTACCCCAAGGATTTTATTGTGTTACAACCAAATAATCCTATTGGGGTGAACCCTTTGATCTTAGGATGACCATGGCCTACCACAAAAGATACATATATAAGATGTTGCTTATATGATATGTATATTTCGCATGGGGATGCTAGGCAAAAGGTCACCTTATACCCACCTACCAGATCTATCCAGGAACTTCGAGATATTTTATTGTTAGATTATGATAGTAGTGATGAAGAGACTCAGTCACTTTATTTGATCCATCAATATTTAGAGTTTTTTGAAGAGGGTGAGATCAAAGATGTCCTCAAAAACCTAGACACTATGTAGAATTTTGAGTCACTTCATGAGACCTTTAGTCTAGATTTTTAGGAAAAATGTGATCCCTAATCCTTGTCCTCATAACTACAAATTATAGTATCCACCACAAGTATGCTCGAGTCTGATACCACTCTTGTTGAGATTAGTCCATGAAAATATTTACACATTAGTTCATAGCTGGACCCATCCCAACAAGAGAAACTTGTGATCTTATTACGATACCATATTGGTTACTTTTCATGGAGTTATGAAGACATGTGAGGCATCCCTCCTGAAACCTGTAATCATGATATCTATAATCAAGAAGGTGCTTGACCCATAAGACAACACTAAAAGCTAATGAATCTTGCACTAAGAGAAATTGTTAAAGACGAATTACAAAAACTCTTAGATGTTGGTCTTATCTATCCTATATCTTATAGTTAGTGGGTCTTTCCATTAGTGATAGTCCCAAAGAAATAAGGGAGATTGCACGTTTGTATTGATTATAGAGAATTAAGCAAGGCCACTCTCAAGGACTACTTCCCTCTTCCCTTCATTAATCAGGTGCTAGATACTCTTACTGGTAAAAAGTACTTTTCATTTTTAGATGGATTCAATGGTTATAAGCAAATACAAATCTGACGTGAGGATCAAGACAAGACCACCTTCACTTTTCCATGGGGGACATTCACCTACCGAGTACTCCCTTTTGCCTTTTGTAATGCTCTAGCTACCTTTTAGAGGGAAGTTTTGGCCATTTTTGCTAACCTTGAGTGTGTAGAAGTTTACATGGATGATTTTTCAGTATTTGGTGGTTCTTTTGAGGAAGCCCTTTGAAATTTAAGAAAGTACTCACTCAGTGTAAAGAAGTCTCCCTCGCTTTGAGTGATAAAAATTCTATATTAATGTGAAAAGAAGGTGAGCTTCTTGGCAATCTTATTTCTGATAAGGGTATCTATGTAGATCCAACCAAAATAGAAGTTATTTTATAGATTCTTGCACCTAAAACACAAAGGCAAATGAGAGGATTCCTTGGAAATGTGGATTATTACTAGATATTCATTGAAAAACTTTCTGGATAGCGACCCCTCTTTTCAATTATTAGCTAAGGGTATAAGTTTCTCTTAGACTAAGGCTTGCCAAAGCCATTTTGAGAATTTGAAGGAAGAATTAGCCCAGGGACCAGTCTTGAGGTGATCTAATTGGTCCCTTCCATTTCATATTTTATCATATGTCGCAGACAATGCTATTGGGGAAACCCTAGGACAAGAAGAAAACCAAGAATAATATGCTATTTACTTCATTAGTAGAAACTTGTCATCCACTAAATTGAATTATACAGTATCTAAGAAAGAGTTTCTAGCCATAGTTTTTGCTATTAACAAATTTGGGTGCTACATTACAGGTTATAAAGTATTTATACATAACAATACTTCTACCATAAAATATTTGATGAAAAAAGCTTTGATTAGCAGTAGGACAACTAGGTGGCTTATTTTCCTATAGGAATTCAATATTACTATAATCCATAGGCCAGGAAAATCAAATGTGTTAGTTGATTATCTTTCCAAATTAGATAATCCTAGAGAAGTAATTTCTGTAGATGATTCATTTCCTGACAAACACCTTTTTGTTTTTTCAACAAATTCCCATTGGTTTTCTAATATATCTAATTATCTTTTCACAGAAAAAACACCACCACACTTATCCTCTCGAGTGAGGAAAAAAATAATTCAAAAAAAGAGCTTCATATTGCTATATTTATGGAGACCTATTCTACACAGGACCCAACCTTGTTACCCGTAGATGTGTGAGAGAAGAGGAAGTGTTGGATATTTTTAAAGTTGCCCATGATGAACCTTGTGGGGGATTTTCTTTCGAGAAATGAACAAGATACAAAATTCCTTGCATTGACTACTTTTGGCCTTACTCATTAGAGATGCCAAACTATATGTTAAGCATTCTGATAGTTGTCAGTGAGCAGGCCAACTCGGTCAAATTGATGCAATGCCTTTGTGTCCCCAAGTCATGTTAGAGCCCTTTTAAAAATGGGCCATTGTTTTTGTAGGACCTATAACTCCAATATCCTTAAACAAAATACATATCCTACTTTGCAAAAATTTTGTAACGAAATGGGTAGAAGCTAGAGTTGTTCCTTTTGTTACTGAAAATGTTGTTGATTTTTTATATAATTTTTTTTTACCCGATTCGTTGTTCCAAGGGAAATTATTACGTACAATGGACCTCAGTTTATTTCTAATATGGTGAAAGGAATTATCGATCAGTACATGATTCTACACAGGAAATTAAGACTGTACTGCCTAGAGGAAAATTGGTAGGTAGAATCCACCAATAAGGTGATCAAGTCCATTCTTACCAAAACAGTGAATCTTCATAAGAATATTGGGAAACTGTATTATGAGAATAATTGTGGGCTTGCAGAACTACCCAGAGGAATAACACAGGTAAGATGCCTTATCAGCTAGTGTATGAGCCTTACAGTACAATAACAACGTCTTCTGCAATTGAATAAACTTGATGAAATTAGTAGAAAATTTGTTCAATAAACTATATTGATACAACAACATCGTAGCAAGTGGCACGACATGTTAATGAAAAAGAATCATTTCTAGCCAGGTAACTGTGTACTCCTTTATGATTGGAAGTTTAAAATTTTTAAGGGGAAACTCTGCAAATGTTGGATGGGGCCATATGAGGTAGTTAAATTTTTTGATAATGGAGTGCTAGAAGTTAAGACCATTGATTGACAGGAGGTTGTTTACCTGGTGAATGGGAATAGACTTGTACTATATTTGCATCCCACCACTAGGGAAGATTTCATACAACAGGTTCAACAACAAGTGAATTTGAAGATTGTAGGTGGTGATACTAGCCTACTGTGCATTTTGATTTTCTCTTTTCTTAATAAATGAATATATTTATATTATATATATATAAATATATATATATATATTATATATCTATATATATATTTATATATAAAGGATAAACACATGAATGTGAAAATAAGCTTGTTAGCGCAATCATATAGGGGTCTGCTTGAAAACCAACTCGCTGTTAGGTGGATCAATTTTTTAAAAGTAAAATGGGATGTTACCTTATCATGATAGATGAATAATTTTTCACTAAGAAGAAGTAGGTTTCCCAAGGACTTTTGGTCGCAACAGAAGAAATTGGAAGAAATTGAGCCCTTACCAAGTTCAGGGCAAATAGTATGAAATTTTTTATTTAAGTAACGTTGGACTCCCGCTATAGCTAATTCATCTAGGGTACAACACTATTTAGCAAAGAAATTTACCTATAAGGTAAATACTCTGTCTTTCTTTTCATTCCCTTTTCTTAATTTTTCCTCTATTTCTTATCTTATTTGCTAAATTGAATGTCCCTCCTATTCTTCATACAAATTCCTGTACTAATTTCTTTTTTTCTCACTTACCCATGATATTTGTTCCCTTATTCCCTTTTTCCTATATCCCTTTGTCAATTTATCTTATTCTAAGAATCCCTAATGGTTTTCCTTCCCTTTCTTTACAGACACCCATGTCCCTTATTCCTAGGAAACCTTATTATCATAAGCACTACCATTTCCAATAAATTTTATGGTGATGTCCTGATGCATGTGTGAAGGTCATTCCACCTCTTAATATTTAAATCCAAGCCTTCACTATCCTTTAAATAATCTTACCTCCAAAATGTGCAACTTATTTGTCCATTCCTTTAAATTATAACCATCATAGCCACCACTCCTAATCATATTTTTCCACCTGCCTTGAAGGATATGCTAAATACATGACCCTCCTTACCGAATTCTTGTACTATCAGAATGAAAGTTACCTCAATGGGTGGCATAGTTTGATGGGATGTTGTTAGAGCAAGAATTGAGTAGTTGAATGCATGCAATTTGAATTATCAATTAATGCAACAATTGTGGGGCATTTAAAAAACTGTCATCTTGCACTTCTCGAACACCAAATATTATATGTTGTGAGGGGTTTCTTTAGAATTTTCTGGTTGAAGTCTTGAATACACTGGGGGACTGTAAGTGGTGATATTTTTTGAATGTCATGGTACCAATTCAAATCGATCCCTGGTTTGTGAAAGAATTGGAGGGGATAGTGGAATATCAAGGTAACTTACCCATGTTACAGGAAACTAGTTTTCTCTCTTTTCTATATAAAATTGATGGCTACAATTTTCCATTGCTCAAAAAAATTTAATAAGCTTCGATGAGATAATGGCCACTATGGGCTGTCTACAATTCAAGAAATGGAGTGCTTTATGTTACAAGCTACTGAGCTACCAGCCACAAGGGAAAAGTTGTTTAAGAAAGGTTAGGTAGAGAAGGGGGCATGGTGAAAATTTTATATAGAGGAAGATTGTGTGGTGGATTGGAAGGCACGGGTACAAATATATGAAGTGATTGAGAAGTGACAAAACGTATTATATATTCTCTAGAAATTTACTTACTCATGAAGTGAGGTATTCTTTAACCTACCTGTACCACATTCGATTGATGATACATTATGAATAAGGTAAATTAATCAAATTTCCTTACTTTCTTGTGAGGAGTTTAGATAAAATTTCCAAGAGCATACATAAAAAATGAAAATCTAAAAAGATAAAATAGGCTTTAATATTTGTCATTATGGCTTTATTAAAATCCTAATTAATAAAGAGTTAGAAAATAGGGGAACTATGTGGAAGAATTTCTAGAGTCATTCCGAAGTGGGAACACTGTAAAGAGGGCTCACGAAAAGAGTCAACAGGAGAGGGGATGTGAAGGGGCTGCTAAATCCAAGGATACCCAATGTCAAAAGAAGAAGTCGTCACCCTGAGGAGGTGACGAGGATGAGAAGTCGAAAACCACTAAACCCCAACCCATGAAGTAGAGGATGAAATATAAGAATAGTAAACCACAGTTCAAGAAGCAGAAATCGAAAAAGGATGAGGAGGATAAAATCGAAATGCCAAAAGCATCTCGGTGGTTTAGACAAGGTATGTTGGAGGGTCACCATGCTTCTTCGAGCACAAATGTAGTTACACCAACTATTACAGTCAAATTAATTGAAGACTTTGAGTCTTCTCAAAAGGAATAAGCCTCTTATGAGAACCCTCCAATGGGTAGTTTTGTAGAAAATATATCAGTGCAGGATAACCTTTTGATATTGGCAAAGGCATAAGCATTGAGTGATTCAATTTTTAGCGTGTGATATAAAGAGGATGAGAATGATGTTACTCTATAATTCTTGGTAAATAAGGTTAAAAAGAAGAAAGTAACTCATGGACCAGAGGTGGAGAAAGAGGTGATGAAAGAGAAGACAGATGAAAACATGAGGACAATATCCCCATGGTTCTAGATGAACAAACTTAGGAAATAGGGAAGGAAGAGAGGAATGGTGATGTCCGCTCTACATGAGTGGAAAAAGAGATAACAGTGCAAGAAGAGGACGAAGGAAAAGAAATAGTGGAGGATTCTGTCCCTAGTAAGAGGATGAGTCAAACATAAAAATTGAAGCAACAAGCTTTTGAATTGGAAACCTTAAACAGATGCATACTAGACCACAATATTGCATTGCAGAATAGGAATGGATAATTGATAGTGACAATGTTTAAAATGAAAATACAAGTAAGGAAATGCATGTTAAATTTTATCAGGGAGACGTTGTTCTTTTCTTTGATGATTACATTTAATATTTAATTCATTAAGTTCAACCCATATCATCATTACATTATTCATATATACACCATTACACATCAGCATATGCAATTACATAGAAAGAAACATCATCACCATCATCATCAATCCAACGAAACATAAAAGGAACAATATAAGGAAAGCATGCATACACATAGAGACACTAGAATTGGTCCAATACTAGGGAAAAACCCATTATGGGGAAATCCTTGTAAATCTTCTTCTTCTTAGATCATCATCAAATGATGCAGCAAAAGAGAGTACAATGATCCATAACTTTATATATGTAGCAAAACAATAATGATATCTATGAAACAAATATAATCATGTTAGGAATTAGAATTCTCATACTGATGGTTGTAATGTGCTATTACAAACTGATGTCAACTATTGTATACTTCTCTTAGTGTACCAAACACTACTGACAACTGCACTCACGGTCAATAAGCCTAATACATATGTTTTGAGTGGATACTATTAAATCAGATCTATAGATATATAGATCTATATAATAGTAGAGAGAAACCCAAATCTACCATATCACTAAAGTCAAATGAAGTCAAGATGTCAAACCCTAGATCTAAACTTGGGTTGCTCTAATCAAAATTGTCTGTGTGTGACAAAAAGTCCTTGGTCTCTCTCTCAGTCACTCTAAGTGGGTGACTGTCACTGCATGGTCACTCATAGGAGGCCTCTATGTATGTAATTATGGTGCAATACACTTAAAACTGAGAGTCTCTCCCTTATTGTTGTTGTGCAAGCGACTGAGATGTCTTGGTTTCTCTTAGGACCACTTTGTGTGAGAGACCAGGGACTGATACCCCCATATTTGCCTTTGAAGCCATAGTCACTTTCATATTCATATGTACTAATTAATATGGGTCTACAGTCACTCCCATAGGCTTGGGTCTAATGCCATGCTCTGTGCTAACGACCAAGATCCTAAAGAACCTAACCCAAAGAAAACCTTTCTCCTATGATTTAAGACCCTTCAGCAAACTCCTTCTGTCGAACCTATGCGAACCAAGACAAAAAGGGAACAAAATATGTGTGTAAATGATCTTGAGGTATTCTATTTATATATTTTCCTCAGGGTTCACTTGGGGTTAATAATGACCCAAGGAGTTACTCATGTGGTTAGGGCCAACCCATTCCCTAATACATGTATGAATAAAATAATGCATAACTCAACTTATTCTTGACCAGATTGGGAGATGTTTAGGTTGATTTTGGTCCTCTCAAAAAGAGGGTTCTAATGAAATAATCATCTCGGTCATTGAACTGTCCAAGGTTGAATTTTACTACAGTTGTAAAAATTAACAATTGAATTTCCACACGACCCACCTGAGAGTTCGTGTGAAGAAATTGGTCAAGCACATAAGGAAGGTTCACTTAAAGAAAGCGAAAGAAAAAGTGTTAGGGATTAATATCCAAATTAAGAAGTGAGGATAATGATTTCTATTTTTGTTTTTTGTAGAGGTTAGTGGTTGTGTGAGGACACACAATAGGACTAGGTAACGTGAATGTTGGTCATCAAAATTGTATTATTTTACCTTATCCTTACCCTCAGTTATCTTACTTTAACCTTTGTTCTACAACCTAAACTAAGACTTTTACATATTCTTTTGGTTCCTTATAATGAATTATTGGAAATCTTATCATTGACTAAAAAGGTTAAATAGGTTTATGTTTTGTTCATGTAACTTGTTATTCACATTACCTTATGGCTTGACAAGTAATGATCATTAATCAAAGTCGAACTAGTTGGTACAAGATTCCAATATTCCTATACTCTTTGCGGTTCCTGTAACATAATTGGACAATCTACCAATTTAATGAGGATTAGCACGCACCTATCATCGGAGATTTTTTTTATTTCCTGTATAGGGTCAAGAGCATTACGAAGTTTTCGGATATCGAGGTCGACTACCAGCTGCCACATTTTTCTGTTAGCTATTCAATATGACTGAGAGCCGATGTAAACATGTATAAGTTAGGATTATGCAATAACATAGGTTAGCGATACTTTTGAATACTTTGGCACTCTTATATTTTTGAATATTTGTATCACCACAACTCTTCGGGGGATGGATCCATCTTTTGTAATGTATACTTGTAGAGACTTTCTATTTCTATAATAAAAAGGACTCAGTGCATGTTTTCATATATCGTTCCTGATATTTTTTTGTAATGGTAATTGTGTTCATATAATTTCAATGTTTCCTTAAGAGGGAAATGAGTTGGTTGACTATGGCCCAACAAACCCAGCTTATTTTCCTAGTTTTACAGTTGTGTGCATATTAGGTATAGGAATGACTCATGTGAAGGTTACTTTTTAATTGTGAGAGTGTAGGATTGGTAATGCTCTTGTGTTCCTTTCTTTTTTGCTCTATGATCTCAAATTTGAGGGCTTATGTGTGTCTGTCGAGTGTCTTTATTTCTTTCAAAACATGTTTTGTATATATTCTCAACACAAAAATATGTCTATTATCTGAGAAGCTTCCTCCTGAGTCATTTTTGGAGTAATGGTTAGGGTTGCAAGGTTTGATTATTTAGTTTTTGTTTAAATTTTTATTTCTTTACAACAAGCATACTCTAATCAATACTCTTGAATTGTAATTTTCATTTCATTTGGGATTTATTTTGTTATTGCTTGAGTTGAACTTTTCCTTTCCATAGTTGTCGATTCCGTGCTTAATAACACAACATTTTGATTTATAAATTAAGTGATGCAAGGTTTTGAAGTATAGATCTATTCTGGTTGAGTAACATAGTCATACCAGTACAAGAACACACTTGTTCTGAGTACGATATTAGGAACGTTCTAGTGCAGGAATGGTCTTATTCTGGTTACGAGAATAACACCATTCGAGTGCAGGAATAGACTTGTTTTGGGTATGAGAATAGGATCGTTCCAGTATAGGAATACTATCCCTATGGTAGATGAAGTAGAATTAATAATAAAAAAAACACATACTTTGTCTTCTCAGTACTAGAACTTAGATACAGGAACTGATTTTATTTCTGAATTCTTTCAAGTTTTATTTGAGTGTCATGCTTCATTTCTTCCAGCATAGTCCTTCATTCTTATTTCTAAGTGAATCTAGTTTCGACAGTGGAGTGGTGTCATTTGTTTGCAAGCATAAGGATTGAAAGGTTTTCTTGTAATTTATTATTTCAGATTCTGAATGATTTAGTTGAAGGAAAATAAGTATGGTTTTCAGGGTTAAATTCATAATCTTTGGCATTTTTTGTGCTACATCCCAAAGTTTCCATAGCCCTAGTTTGAAATTTAAGTGTTGAGGAACTGAATTGCAATTCTGGAACCCAACAGGTACAATTACATTTTTTTAATAATTTGAATATATATGTTTATTGTGTTTTCAAAATTAGAAAACATTTATGTGGAGCACTTTTTATGGAAAGCTTCCCACACATAGAAAACTTTGGACAAGATAAGATTCTCACAAAATGTGATTTGTTGCTACTTTATCGAAAGTAGAAAAAATTAATACGGGAGAATTAATAGTTATGATTAAATGCACAACATTCTATTAATAATCAAGATAATAATAGTTAAATGTAATAGTTATTGCAGAGTTTAACTCATTAGTTAGTAATTATTAATGAAAGTGTGATATTTTTTGTTTAATAGTAACATTTGTGTTTTTGTTGTGTGGAAAAGCCGTCCATGTAAAATAATTATCAAAAGCACAAAGCATTAATGCTAGATAAATAATAGCTATAATTAAATGAAGAATAGTGTACTAATAATAAAATTAATAATAGTTAAATGTAATAGTTATTAGAGTTTAACTCACTAATTATTAACTATTAATGCAAGTGTGAGAATTTTTGTTAAATAGTTATATTTGTTTTCTTTGTGCAATATAAATACTAATGAGAGAATTAATAGCTAGTTAAATGCACAACACTCATAATAACAAGTTAATAATGATTAAATATATATCTATTACAACTGTGCCGTTTAACTCATTAATTATTAACTATTATAAAAAATTAATATTTAATATTATAAATGTCATGTGTAATAATTATCAAAAGAAATATTAATGATGGAGAATAAGTACTTATAATACATGCACAATATTCTATTAATAGTCAAGTTAATATTAATTAAATGTAATAGTTATTGTAGTGTGGAGTTTAACTCATTAATTATTAATGGAAATATTTAATCACTACTATTATAAGTTAGTAGGATCCATGTATTAATTATAGTATTATAAAATTGTAATAGTTTTACAAGACTTTTGTTGTTTAATTATTATGGTTATTAATAGTTAGAGTTTATTTTGGTATTCATTTTTCTATTACTATTGTATTGCTATCATTTATTGTATTGTTGTCATTTATAGCTTCATAATTAACTCTGAACAACTAATTAAATAGTATCTATTAATTATTCTTTACACTTTCATTTATATTTTTATCATTAGTGCTATGTCCCAAGATTTTTTCTTTCATTTTCATTGTATGGAGGCTCTCCTAAAAATGTTGAAATCAAAATCGCCAATCTAAGAAAGTCAAACACCTCAAGCATAAACTTCTCTGTACATAGTTAAATATTTCCACACAAATCTCTCTACACAATGAAAAATTCCTCAGAAATCTCTTTCCACAGGCGTAAACAATAGTTAATTGAAATGAAATCTTCTATGAAATTTTCGAGGGGGAGTATGCTGTTGAAAATTGAGATAAGAAGTTGGTTGCTTGAAGAAATGTGAAGTTGGTTTTGAGAAGAAATGTGCTTCACAATGATTCGCTCATGTTGTGCAATTAAATTTTTAAATTTTTAATAATTTGAAGATATAATTTAAACTCGGAGTTGAGTTACAATTATATGTTTTTATAATTATGATAATTTATAGTTTAAACATGGATGGAGTTATAATTACATTTTTATATAATTTAATATATAGATTCTATTTATGTTTCGAATTCTTTATTTTTTATTTTTTTATAATATTTGAATATATTTATTTTTATTTATGTTTATGAGATTAAACAATAATTACATAGCTTATTGAAGATCGTTAGTCACGATGAGTATTAGTAGGTTATAGGTTAGTAGTTTCTATTGTAATTACTTATATCTTATTTATAACGAAGAGTAATAGTTTTCATGAAACTATCGTGGTTGTCTAATTATTATAGTTATTAATAGTTATAGTTCATTTTAGTAGTGCTATTGTCTTACTATCACTTATGTCTTTATAATTAACCACCAAAAAATAATTAATTAGTGACTATTATCTATTCTTTATGCTTTCATTTATATTTTATGGTTAATTTTTTCTTTCGTTTTCATTGTGGGGAGATATTGATAAAATGGTGGAAATCGAAACAAGCCATTTAAAAAGTCAAATGGCTGAAGGGTGTGTGTTTACATAGAAAACAGTCATAGAGGAGTATCGAGAGCATTGCTTGTGCAAAGTTTTTCACATAAGGAAATCTCCACACAAGCAAAGCTTACACAAGAGGTAGTTTCTCACCACTTTATCAAAATTATAGAACATTATTGTGGGAGAAATAATAATTATAATTAATTGCACAATAGTCTATTAATAGTCAAATTAATAATAGTGAAATGTAAGCTATTTTGTCACCACTTTATCAAAACCATAGAACATTATTGTGGGATAATTAATAATTATAATTAAATGCACAATACTTTATTAATAGTCAAATTAATAACAGTTAAATGTAATAGCTGTTGCAGTGCATATTTTAACTCATAAATTATTAACTAATTAATGAAGGTGTGAACATTTTGGTTTAATTGTAATATTTTTGTTTTGTTGTGTAGAAAAGTTGTACTTAAAATAATTATGAAAATAAGAAAGCATTAATGTTAGAGAATTGATAGCTATAATTAATTGTGCAATAGTCTATTAATAAACAAGTTAATAATATTAAATGTAATAGCTATAGAGTGTGGTGTTTAGCTCATTAATTATTAAAAACTAATTAAAAAAAGTTTAATAACTATAGTATTATAAACTTTGTTAATGTGAAATAATTATCAAAAGAAAGCATTAACTACCGAAAATTAATAACTATAATTAAATGCACAATAGTGTATTTATAGTCAAGTTAATAATAGTTAAATGTAATAGCTTTTGGAGCTTAACTCATAAATTATTAACTATTAATAGAAGTGTGAACATTTTTGTTTCATAGTATATTTATATTTCTAATGGGCGGAAAAGTTGTGCACGTAAAATAATTATCAAAATAAGAAAGAATTAATGAGAGAGAATTAATAACTATAATTAAATACACAATAGTATATTAATAGTCAACCTAATAATATTAAATGTAATAGCTATTGCAATGTAGAGTTTAACTCATTAATTATTAAATATTTAATTAAAAAATTAAGAACTATAGGATTTTTTTTTTTGTATTCAAGCTTCTATGATCCATAATGACTTAAGAAAATTTGTCCATATAAAATAATTATCAAAAGAAAGGATTAATGAGAGATAATTAATAGTTATAATTAAATGCACAATAGTCAATTTAATAATAGTTAATTGTAATAGATATTGTAGTGTGGAGTTTACCTCATTACTTTTTAACTATTAACGAAAATAGTTAGTGGCTATAGAATTATAGGTTATTAGGTTTCCTTGTAATAGCTAGAATTATAACAATATAATAGTTTTAGGAAACTATTATTGTCATTTAATTGTTACAATTATTAATAGTTATAATTCATGTCGCTATTATTTTTTGTATGTAAGGGAGAGCTAAATTATATTTTCAAAATCGTACAGTGACATAAAGTAGCAGATGAGCACAGTTGGCTAAACTAAAGGACTAACCATTGACATAGTAACTCCTTTCTAGAATTTCTATAATGATTAGAAATGTTTTCCCTACTAGCATTAGTAGTGTCAAAATATACCAAAATAAGTGTTAAACCACCCCTTGCAGGAACTATAAGAACTTTTTCAATTCATTTTACCCTAAGAACCCTGAGCATAAAGATACAAAAGATAAACCCACTCAGAAAAGAGCTAAAACTAGGTACTTACAAACCACATCATATACATATCAGACAAATTGGTCCTCATCAATAATGATTGGCTTCTCTACCGTACCACCAACGGGAGCACCATCATTGGTCAACTAGCTGACAGAGGTACCTCTAGGCTCCTTCTTCATTCTAGGTGCTATCAAATTTTTGTCCTAACTAGTTGCCACCATGTGCTTGAGTAGAGCAATGTCCTGGGAGTCCCTGGTAACAAATCTCATATAGTGAACTATTTTGACTTATATTTTTAATTTCTTGTTCAACTTATCAAACTTATCCTCCATATCTTTCTAGCTTGGATGTTCTCTTGCATCACCACACTCAAAATTGTATTCATGTTCTAGGAAAGCTCGATGGTTCAGTTGTACATATTTTCTCGAGATTTCATTAGACCCAGAACAAGAATCCATCTGAATTGGGCATCAACATATTCTGTAATGGTCTATTTGATGATATGCATGGCTTGATTCTCCATTTTAGCAATCAATATTAGATCTCTTGAGGGATGAAAATGTGAAAATTGAAGACGACTTCTGGAGCAACTAATTCAATTCTAGTTCTTGGCCTCATGTTGGATTCATTACAATGGTCCATGTTCTGACCTCTATGTCAATTGGTTGATGGGTCACTATAGGGACATGGGATGTGGACCATACTGGTAGGTGGGTGGTAAGGAAAAAGATGCAGAGGGCTACTTCAAGTTGAGCGAGAGAAAATGTGAGGAAATGAGAATTAGGGAGGGGTTGGTGAGATAGTAGAAAAGGAATGGGAGAGGAGAGCATATGGCAGAGGTATTAATAGGGTGTCTATGAATTGAAGAGGCTGAACGTAATAATGAGCGTATTAAAACCATGAAATCCAACATGATCGATCATATAAATAATTGCGGAGGAGAAATGAACATTACTAGCCACTGGGATAGGAAGGCGACAATTAAAAACTCGAGGCATGTTTAATATTAGAGGGACCTTGGAAAAATCATAGAACATGATGCTCGAAGAGGTGCACATCGCATGAAATTAAAGGGCTTGTATGAGTCGTGTAGAGGTACTCTACGAAACAGTGAAAGGCTAATTAATGTTTCCTCCTTCGTTGTCCTTTTGATTGATTTCCTCACAATCATCGAAAAGGGGGAACTGTGTTATATCTTACCATGGTACGGAGACTATCATGTCCATTCCAGTTGTCCCTTCATGGGCTAGACAGTCTCCCATGATGTTGGTTTTCCTTCAAATTTCTTGGAAGACGACTCCTCCCAAATCGCTGATGTGTTGTTACATGGCATGTACGGTTTTCATCAACCTCCAACTTTTACTTACTTTTTTGACCAAGGAACCATGCTGGAGCTTGTAGGCAACAAGAGCGGCCATCATAGTGTCACCATTAATGATCAGTGGGAAGAAATTATGGTCTTTTTCGATTGTGATACTATGTTCAATTGTTAGGTCCCAGTAATACTAGTGTATTCCTTTCTTAGTATTGTCATTGTAGCCCCTTATTGTTATTGTTGTGCCCATGTTGTCCCCATATTGCTATTATTGTGCCCCATAGAATCCCACTATTGTTATTGTTGTGTCCTTACATTATTATTATTATGTCAGCTTTGATTATATTGTGACCCCTTAGACTCCTATATATAGAAAGGTGGTCTTGTCATTTGTATCATCCAATAATTTTTCATTTGTGTAATGTAAAGGAGGTTTCCCCCCTGAAGGGGCTTACTTTGAAGTCGTTCATCTATCTTTTTTCTATTTTGTGAGCTCGTTGCATGATATTCGATATCAGATCTTTGGATTCTAGGGTTTCACTGCTCTAAACACATCATTGTGGAATTTTCCATATAAATTTGTTTATACGTTATTTTAGAAGCTTTAATTCAAACACAATTGGGTTGAAATATTCATGAATGTAGGTTTTCATTTCAAAGCTTTTCTCGCTATACAATCAGAGATATGATCCAAGGAAACTAGTGTTTTTGCAGGCTCTTGAATTACATCCTAAATAGGTGACCTTGGGAAAATCGCCATAACTATTTCTCTAAGCATCAAATTAAAATTTCATTAGAATTTACATAATCAGGACAAAATTGAGTTTTTTGTGTCTCGTTTTTAGATCTGAAGGTCAAAACAGTGACACGTGGCAAGTCGTACAAGTCCACTCTACTGAACCATTCTATAATTAGGTCATCATGGGAAATTTGGCCTAAATCTTTCTTGAAGAATCCAATATTGATAAGACTTTTGGGGTTAGAAAGAGGAATCAGAGAGATACCACAGGATGTAATTTCGGACTTTGAAGATCTGAAATTACAAAGATACAACAAATTCAATATCGAGCTCCTACAAAGTGAAAAAGGGTGTGTAATTTTTTTTTAAATTTGCATAACTTTGGTTTGAAAAATTAGTTTGAAGTGATTCAAATGGCATAGTGAGGCATAATTATTATTAATTGATGCCCCTAAGAAATAAAATGGAAAAACCTAGTAAGTAACCTAAAAGTTCTACCATGACTCATGAAGAAGAGGAAGAAATGCAACATGATATATCAAAATTAAGAGACCAAGTGCATGAATTATCACTCACAAAAAGTAACATAAGCTAAGATAGATGGTTTAAAGAGAGTCATGGAGGCTAAGATGAATGGCGTGGAAGCTAATATGGATGGCATGGAAGCTAATATGGATGGTATAGAAGCAAAAATTAAAGGAAACATGGAATATTTGAAGATAATTTTGACAAAGTTGGAAATGCTTGCTAATGGTGAAAGGGTAGTAAAGGGAAGTCATGATCATAACAAAAGAAATTTTAATCATGATCTCATAGACTCTTACATTGGATTGAATACCCACCATGTTCCAAATATCGATATGAGGATTTTTGATGGCAAGGGTCCCATAACATGAATACTATAGATGGAGCAATATTTCAATCTCCATAATGTGAAAAACACACAAAAGGTACACATTTCAACTTTATATTTGTAACCCAATCAATTTTTATGGTATCAATGGCTTTGCTCTCATAAACAAATTGTCACTTGGGAAATGTTTATGAAAGAAATGAAAGAACATTATGAGGATACATAAAGCAACACCTTTCTTAGCCAATTGATAAATATCAAACAAAACGGTTCAATAGTGGAACACATTGAGGACTTCCAAAAATTGAATATAAGGGTAAAAGATAGTCCAAAGGAGCATAGGATTGTTCTGTTAATAGGGAATTTAAAAGATAATATCCAACATGAGGTTCACCTTTGGGAACTTGATTCATTGGAGAAGGCATTCAGGATGGCAAGAAAAATTGAAAGAAAAATTATGGCAACAAGGAAGCTTACCACTCACAACTATATATAAGGAAGTGTTTTTTCCCCTAGCCTTCCACAACCTACAAGGTTGAAAACATGATAATGGGAAGAAAAAAGAGCAAAAAGGCTTTCTTACAGTTGTGATAGAAAATACACTAAAGGTCATAAATGTGCTGAGAAGAAAATATTTTACATAGATTGGGAATAAGAGGAAGAAAACGAACAAGAAACATCAAAAGAAGAGGATATACACCTGGAGAAGACCCTAGAGAAAGAAGAAATGAATCTGATGATATCTTGTAATGGATTGGCGGGAATTACCACTCCTCAAACTCTCAAGATAGAAGGACATATCAACAAGAAAAATGTAATAGTGTTGATTGATTCAGGTAGTACCCATAATTTTATTCATTTTAAGATAGCCAAGGAATTGAATTGCTTCCTATATCTAGCACGAGAGTGTCAATTGATGGCTGCAAATCGAGCAGCCATAAATTTCTCTGGTAAGTGCAATAATATCAAGCTATCCTTGGGAGAATATCTATTAAATAGTCTAATGCTTTCCATTCCAGTGGGGGGTGTTGATGTTGTACTACAAGTCCAATGGCTACAATATTTGGGTACGATACATTTAAATTCTAAAGAACTTTTCTTCAACTCTTTTTCGGAAGGAAAGGAAGCTGAATTAAAGGGTATCAAAGCGAAATGGGGAAATATAGTAAGCTCTAATGGCATGAAAATCTTCTAAAGACGTAACAATGAGGTGTAATTACAAAATTATGTTTGCTAGAGGTTTCCACATCGAAATAATATATTTCTCTAGATCTCCAAATAGTCTTGGATAGTCATTCCAAGGTATTTGAGACTCCCAAAGGTCTCCCACCTATTCATGATCATGATCATGCTATTAATTTTATTCCTGGAAATGTTCCTCCAAATATCAGGCCTTACAGATATTCCTATTCCAAATGAGTGAAATTGAATGTATGGTTGAAGAAATGTTAGAGGCTAGTATAATTCAACCTAGTCAAAGTTATTTCTCTACTCCAGTAGTATTGGTGCACAAGAAGGATGGATCATGGCACATGTCTGAGGATTATAAGGAGCTCAACAAGCTCAGTATTGGAGATAAATTTCCCATTCCTTTCATTAGTTAATGATTGGATGAATTTCATGGATCAATTTACTTCACCAAGTTGGATCTTCATTCAATATATCTTCAAATCAGAATGAAGACTGAAGACATTCTGAAAACAACATTTAGAACTCATGAGGGTCATTATGAATTTTTTTCATGCCTTTTAGCCTTAGTAATGCACCTTCTACATTTCAAGGTTTGATGAATCCCAGTTATAAACCCTTCCTTAGAAAATTTGCGTTAGTAGTTTTTGATGATATACTAATCTACAGCAAGTCTTGGAAGGATCATGTTCAACATGTTGATAGGGTGCTCAAACTATTGGAGGAGAAATAATTATATGAAAAATCCTCCAAATGTTTTTTTGGAGTACAAGAGCTTGAATATCTAGGTCATATTGTATCTCTTGGAGGTGTTATGGTAGACCCTAGAAAAATTAAAGCCATTAAAGAATGGAAAATCCCCACATCCATAAACCATCTACAAGCATTTCTTGGGTTGACAGGGTATTATTGAAATTTTTTTAAGTATTATGGGAGAATAACAGCACCTATAACAAGGTTATTAAATAAATATACATTTTCATGAACTCCAGAAGCAATGAAGGCCTTTGAAATTCTTAAAGAGATAATGTGCCAAGCACAGGTATTAGTTATGCCCAACTTCACAAAAAACTTTATTTTGGAGTGTGATGCCTCAGGAAATGGAATTAGTGTTATTTTAATGCAAGAAGAAAGACCCATTTCTTTCGAAATTAATCTAGTCAAAGGAAAATATTAACACAAAGCTATTTATGAGAAGGAAATGTTGGAAATACTACATGAACTTGAGAAATTGAAACCTTACCTAATGGGAAGAAACTTCAAGGTAAAAATGGATCATGATAGTCTTAAATACTTTTTAGAACAAATATTATCTTCATAAGAGCATAAAAATTGTGTCACGAAGATGTTGGCTTATGACTTTGAAATCGTATCCAAAAAAGGGAAGAAAAATGTTGTTGCAGATGCACTCTCAAGAAAGGATGAGGATGTGGAAGCATTGCTTTGTGCCATTTATATTATCCAACCAGATTGGATAAATGAAGAAAGGGATGAATGAAAGAATGAAAAAGAAGTGTGAGCACTCATTGATGGGTTACAACAATATCCCAATACATATGATACATTAAGCTGGAAAAACGATTTGTTATGGTGCAAAGATCGCTTATACCTTTTTAAAAATTCCCAACTCAAACAAAATATTCTTATGGAATTGCATACCTCTCCCTTAAGAGGGTGCTTAGGATTTTTAAAAACTTACCAGAAGGTTAAGAAGGATTTTTTTTGGGATGGCCTTAAATCTGATATTGAAAATTTTGTGGTGAAATGTTTGGTTTGCCATCCAAATAAAATTGAAACAATTAATACCTCAGGTCTATTACAAACTTTATCCATTCCAAGTAAATGTTGGGAGGAGGTTTCATTGGATTTTATCTCAAAATTACCCAAGTTTGGAGGAAAGAGTGTCATCATGGTGATAGTTCATAGAATTACCAAGTATGCACACTTTTGTGCATTATCTCATCCATTTAAGGCAAGTACAGTCGATACTGCTTTTATGGAAACAATTCAAAAGCTACACGTAAACCCAAAGATTATTGTAAGCGATAGAGATCCCATTTTTGCTGGAAAATTTTTGACATAATTATTTTCTTGTCTGGGCACTCAGTTAGCTCATATCTCATCTTATCATCCTCAATATGATGGGAAAACTGAGATAGTAAAAAAATGTTTGGAAGGATATCTTCATTGCTTTGTATTTGATAAATAGATAGAATGGGTCAAATGGTGGCCTCTTGATGAATGGTGGTATAACACTTCCTTCCATACTGCAACAAAAATAACCTCATTTAAGGCACTTTATGGATATCATCCACCATCCATTAGATCATATTAAATATAAAATTCTATGTTTCAAGCATTGGAAGATCACATCGAGCATCAACAACAAGTTCTCCAACTCTTAAAGGACCACCTCACTTTGGCACAGAATAACATGCAACAATAGGCAGATCAACATCACAACAAAAGAAGTTTGATGTAGGTGACTAGGTATTTCTACAGATACAACCATACAAATAAATGTTCATCAAGCAAGCTAAGAAGGATAATAAATTATCACCAAAGTATTATGGTCCATACAAGGTGTTGCAAAATATTGGTACTATGACATACAAATTGGAGCTTCTTGCAGTTTCCCAGGTACACCCATTTCTCCATGTTTCATGCTTAAATAGGGTTATAGGTGACAAGCTCCCAGTTCAAATAATATTTTGAGAACATGACGAGGAAGTTAAAATCATATTGAAACCTGAAGCAGTCATAGAAACAAGAAGTCAATAGTTATGAAATCGATCAATTTCAAAGCATCTCACCAAGTGGAAGAACTTACCCACTGAAGATTCCACATGGGAGGATGAGAAATTTATATAAAAGCATCCATAACTACTTAGGCATTGAGGACAACACTTTTTTGAAGGAGAGGGGCATCTTAGGTGTTGGGCCTTGAAATTATCATTCACTTCCATTACATTTTCACTTATATTTCCATATTGTCACTTTCACTCCACCTTTATTTCATTACATTTACCTCCATCTCATTACATTTGCCTTACTATTATCATTATTGGGTCAGATTTATGTTTTTCCAAACTTTATTAATTCTTTGCATTTTTAAATAAATTTATGGTTAAAAATTTGAAAATAATGTGCTATGCTTATACCTAACAAGTGGGATGAGATTGTTCACATGTGTAGGTCAAAAGGAATGTTCTAAAAGACCTTTATGTGGCCTCCCAAAACCAAATTCGAATTTGAGTGGAGAAGATTATGGGATAATAAGGATATGTGTCTCATTTCCTATTTGTATTGAAACTCTAAGAAGACATGTGTCTTATCATTTCCTATTTTGATTGTAACTCTAGAGATATAGGGAGAGATTCATGGACTCTCATTAATCAGATAGCTTATCATATTTTGTATAAATAGGGGAAGTTTTCTCCTATCATTTTATGTGTAAATTTGGGGAATTGCTCATGTTTTGAATAAAGAAGAAAGCTTGCATTTGGAGCTTCTCAACTTTCCATCCTCATACTTTTTGATTGGTCATCTACAATGTGTGAGATTTATTTGTTTTCATAGACTAAGATTTATTAATATCTTAATTACTTTGTAATCTTATACTAATCAAAGTATATAAAGAAAATAATTTTCTCTTTGCCAAAATTGGATTGAGTTTGAAGCATTGGAGCGTAGAGTGATCTTAGTTTTCCTTTACATGTTTTTACATGGTTTCTTAGGATTAAGTTTTACATTCACTATTTAATCTTATGTAGAGCATTTCAAGAAGGTAGTTCTTCCAAAACTGATTGCTTGAGGCATTTAGAATGGATAGTGATTTAGTTTCCTCTCTCATGCTTTTTCCATCCTTTTTATATTAAATTTCTTATCTATTGTGTCACCTCATTTTTAGCATTTCAAGAACGTAACCATTCTAAAATTGATTGCTTAAAAACATTAGATTACCTAGCCATTGCAAGTTTTTACATGTTTTCTTTTATATGCTTTCTTTATGCTTTCCTAGATCATGTTTTCTTTCATTTATAATTCATTAGATTTTGTCCATTAACATTTAAATATTTTGTCTAGAAGCATAACTTTCATTTCTTGGATTAATTTTTTTAGGCATAAGAAACAAAACACCAAAACAACATAAAAACATACTCAACAAAGTAAGAAATAGGGTTAACTAAGCACATATTATGCACCACACTTTATCAGTTTACTAACCCTGATCGATAATTTATGTTAGAAATTTAAGAAATTAATTTGACTAAACATTTTGGCGCCGTTGACAAGGAAGTGTAATTAGGAGACCTTATTTCTTACATCTAAAAAAAAAAATCCCAAGTATGCTCTCTTCTTGTGCCTTGTACAACCTAGAAGATCAAAAAGGAAATTTAATAAGTTAGCTTTGCAATTTTGTAATAAAATTCATAAATCTGAAAAATGACTAGGAGATCTAAGTTGACTATTCCTTGTAAAAAAAAAAATTGCCTAAATTTTGATCTCCATCTGAAATTCTCTTGTCTCAAATCTTCTTTAAACAAATTATTTTTCTTTGTTTAAAAAGATAAAAATAGAATACCTAGTTAATTTATTTATATTTTTTTTTAATTGCTAAATAAAACCTTTATTTTTAAATTTAAATAAAAAACCAAAAAACAATAAAACAAATTAAAAGAAAAACCAAAACATTAAAAAATATTCATTTAAAAATTTACCAAAAAAAAAAAATATAAAAAAAATGAAAGGCATCAAACAAAACAAATCACAAAAGATAATAACAAAGCATAAAAAAATAAAAATAAACCGTTCATAAATCATTGAAAGGCTAAGGGAAGATAATGCATAAACAAATACAACGATGGAATAGAGAGGAAAAGTGAATAGCATTTTGATGGCTGGTCAGCACGCTTGTGATGATTCTCGTGATCTCACGACCCAACATAACCTGAGTTCTTCCGTATCTGCAGATTCCTAAATAACACAGAAACGGGAGCAAGCTCAATAGTTGAAGACATCAAATGAATAAGAAACCTGCCTCTATTTTATCTGCTATTTCTTATCGGTGATGACGTCTTCTATCAAAGCCAACTCCAAAACACACATTCAACTAGGCTTGAAATGACCAACCAGAGGGCTCTCTAATGCCTTTACGAGGGTGCGCAAACTAGTTTGGATGCTCTTCTTTTACAT
The DNA here is from genome assembly GCA_000404065.3 of Pinus taeda. Taxonomy (NCBI): domain Eukaryota; kingdom Viridiplantae; phylum Streptophyta; class Pinopsida; order Pinales; family Pinaceae; genus Pinus; species Pinus taeda. Next base: position 118,734 of record APFE030524418.1, read on the forward strand.
CATCTACAGGAGTTGGTTTTTTTCCTTTATTTTCAGGATACATGACTTCATCCATAAGAAGATCACTTCTTTCACCTCAAGACCAGTTGAGAGATTTACTAAATTTTGGTAGGAGATCAGCGAAAATTTTGAAAAGACATATGTCCATGAGAAAATTAGGCTTTTTGTTTATGAAATGAGGAAGAAATCTTGACAAATCTCCACATCAATAAATTTTTTTGCCAGGGTATTGCAAAAATCACACTAGTTTAGAAACAAGTTGTTAAAATGAATTTTCTAAGCAAACCTAGGTGAATTAGAAAAATCCAAGACATGGGTTTTTTGGGTAACACGGTGGATTAGGTAACACAAAAATGATTTTTTGAATTCCACAACCGTTTGAGTGAATGTTATGGTTCTTAGTAGCCTTAGTTTCTATATTGTCAAATTTCACAGTTGCAGCGATGATCAAATTTCTCTAATCTTCAGGAGAAATATCTGCCCAAATCCAATTTCCCTAGCTAAATTCCATCTTGAGACAGTTGGAGAAAATGCTTTGAGTTTGGGTGCCCCAATCACTTGTGCCAAGTCATCCACTGTGCGTTGGGCTAGTTAATTTCCTCTATGCTACAATTTTTTTATTGTTAAGTTGGGTACAATGGGTCATGAACTTATTACCTTCCCTCATAGGAGGGCAGAAAATCTTGTTCCTCCTTTGTCAGCTTCACTACGAAGAAAATTCCAACCTCGTGATGCATTGGACAGTTGGATGGCTTTGTTCACACGACACTAGTTTCGTTAATCAAGCTTGCAATTTTTCCTATGCACCATCTATTTATACTTCACTATAACTCTAGGGGTTGTACAATAATGTTAAATGGAATGCAAGAAACTCTATGCCATTTGGGACAGATGAAAACTAGCATGCCTTGGAAGGGAAACTTTACGTTTTCTTTTAAAGTGAACATCAATAGTGGGTTCAGAGCTAATGAGTTTCATTTTAAGCATACCTCTTGCTTGAATTCAAAACAACCAACTTTGGAATGTTGCAAAAAATGTCGCTTTCCAATCTATGCTATTAACATCTAGCCATGAACTTTCCCCTAGAATTGTTCATAGGATAATTGATATAGTTAGATATTCCCTTTTCCTTTACCATAAGACATCCACGCAGCTGCAAGCCCAACCTTCAAAACCTACAAATAAAAAATCCAACCACCAAAAATTGATTTTGGTTGCTAGAATATTTCTAGAAAATGTAATTGTTTTGACATACGATTTTAAAATGCATTTTTTGAATAACACAGGGCGAATTAGAAAAATCCAAGACATCGGCTTTTTCTGGAATATGGGCAGTTAGGTAACCTAGAAACCGTTTTCTGGATTTTGCAACCAATTGAGAGAATTTTGCAGTTCTTCAGAGCCCTATTTTGTTGTCTACGTGAGAAGTAAAAATGATTTTTATATATACATAGTGAACAATTTTCAGCAAGGTGGAAGAATGCAACTCAAAATGAAATTTTGTTGTGGCATTTAATCCATATCATACATGAATAAAGAATCCAAATTGATTTAAACTTCCATCTCTTTCATCCTCTACACAGTTAGTTGATCTTGAATGTCACTTGCATGATGCAATTGTACTATTAATGGTATTGGCCTATCTACTTGATGGATTTGGAATCAGATTAGTTATTACTCTTGTGCCAGCTTATATATCTGAGATTTCTTGTGGACAGTCGAACATTCTATCTTAGTTCTCCGGTTCTTTTGGAATGTTCAATAATGGCTTGCGAAATAGTTGGAAAATTATTTAAATGATTTGTGAACATTTGGCATTAATATTGTTGTTGTGTATTTTTTTATGAAGTTTTAACTTGCAGGGCGCAATGAATCTTTGTGATGCTAATTGCTTTACTGAGAACAGTGCATGAAGTCATCCGACAACAGGGAGTTAATTTATTTTTCATGGTTATTTCTTAAAAATGGATTGTTATTAATATCATGAATTGGACTAAATATAAGACGTTTGATTTTCCTTAGTCTGTTTCATTTTACATTTTGTATAAGAATAAAAAAGGAACTGACCATTTCTTTTTTAATACACTTATGTTCTTTATGTAATTTTTTTCTTTTTAGGTTTGGGATGATTGAATGACTATTGAATAAAACTAATTGTGTGCACAATTCGTCTTCAAAGGACCGATTCCATGAGAAACATAAGAACAAGTCCATGTCCATATCCATCAAAACCATTACCTTTCCTCCCTTTTGAATCATAAATCCAACCAAGAAATTCAAAGAAAGCCATAGTCATTTTTCCTAGCAAGAGTCAGTGATTCATTTTCCTTCATTCACATACACTTTTCGTCTACTCCTCAAATAAAGGAAAGAATCTTACTTTCATGCTTATTTCCTATTGTCATTATTATTTTCCATTGTCATCTTCCATTTTCATTTTCGTTTTCCTATCCTTTTCATTTCGCAATTAAGCTCTGCTTCAATGCAAGTTAGTGAGACCATAGTCCTTTGTGTCTAAAATCCTAGCAAAAACACCTTGAGGCTTTCATGCCTTAATGGCAAGTCCTCTTGCTCATGAATAATGGGAATACATCAACGTCCCTTGTTCATTGGATATTTTAGGTACTTGAAAACAACAAAATTATTCGTACTTGGCAAGATGTGTTTGGGCATCTTGACTCTCATTCTCATCAATGGTGAGAGTTCTCGTGTTGACTAGTGGCATCCATTAATGGCCACTAAGTCAACAATTTCCTGCTATGTTTGACATCAAAACATCTATTCACATAGTAGGAATTGTTCCAATTAGTTTTGAAGACATGAAGACTATCATTTTTAGCATTTTAGAGAAAATGTAGAAGACATGTAGCTGCAAAATCAGTTGACAGCTGCAGAATCCAATAACAGCTATAGAAACAAATAACAACTGTGGAATCAGATGGTAGCAGTAGATTCAACAATTCTTAATAAAAGTAATAAAAAGTCATCTTGACTCTTTTCTCCATGACTTGTCCAGCCACTTGAAGAAGACTTTGATTAGAATTTTGTAGCCACCACACATGCAGATCATTCATTTCCAAAGGGTAAGTTAAGGTATGTCATTTTCTAACTTTTTACCATAAAATTCCTTGAAAAGCTAGAATGATATTTTTTTGGAAAAAAAACATTTCTCTTTCTTATCTCATAAAATTGCCAATATCATTAGTTGGGGAGGGATACATTCATATTCATATTTTTACATATTCATATCACATTCAAAAGCCCATATACTTTCAAAAGATATTGTTAGGTCCCTATAATACTAGTGATTCCCCATTACTATTGTCATTGTATCCCTTATTGTTATTGTTGTGCCCTTATTGTCCCCATATTTTTATTATTGTGCCCCATAGAATCCCACTATTGTTATTTTTGTTCCTTTATATTATTATTATTAGGTTGGCTTGGTTATATTGTGTCCCCTTAGACTCCTATATATAGAAAGGAGGTTTTTTCATTTGAATCATCCAAGAATTGTTGATTTGTGTAATGTAAAGGAGGTTGCCCAATCGAAGAGGATAAATTCTAAGGTGTTGATCTATCTTTTTGTCTTTTTGTGAGCTGGTTTCCTAACATTTGGTATCAAAGCTTTGGATTCTAGGGTTTCACTAGTCCAAACAGGACATCGTGTCATTTTCGCTATAAATTTTTTTTGTGATGTTTCAAAAGTGAAAAAAAACTATTTGATACGAAATTGTGCTGAACCTCAAGTCCGAATTGCAAATCTTGTCTTGCTATATTTGCGGAGATATGATCTAAGGAAGTTATGGTTTTTGCAAGCTCCAGAATTTAAGGTAAAATAGGCCATCGTGGCATTTTCACTATAACTCTTTCTCTACAAAGTTTGAGAAGCTAAAACAAAAACCCATTTCAGGTGAAATCGGTCTGAACCTTGGCTCTGCATTTTAGATTCTGTCTCACTATATTGTAGAGATATAGTCTGAGGAAGTTAGAGTTTTTGCAGACCCCCGAATTACATTCCAAACAGGTCACCATGGGAAAATCGTCATAACTGTCTCTCTGAGAATAAGATTGCAAATTCATCAGAATTTACAGAAAGAGGACAAACTATAGTTTCTTGTGTATATTTTTTAGATCCAAACATCAAAACAATGTCACGTGGCACTTTAGACAAGTTCACTCTTCTAAAAAGGTATATAATCAGGTCATCTTGGAAGATTGTGCATAAATATTTCTTAGAGAATCCAATTTCGATCAAACTGGTGGCATTGGAAAGAGGACACAAAGGGCTATGACAGATCATGATTTCAAAACTAAAAGAGCTTCAATTATAGAAATATATGAAATTCAATATCAAGCTCCTATGAAGTGAAAAAAAAGATGTGTAGTCTTTTTGTGTCAATTTTTGCATAAGCTTGGTTTGAAAAATTAGTTTGAAGGAATTCAAAGGGCATAGTGAAGCATTATTATCGGTAATTGATGTTCCAAAGAAAGAAATGGAAATACCTAGTAATCTACCTGAAAGCTCTAGCATGACTCATGGAGAAGAGGAAGAAATGCAACATGATATATCAAAATTACAAGACCAAGTACAACAGATGTCACTCACACAAAAAGTAATAGAAGTTAAGATGGATGTTTTAAAGAAAGTTGTAGAAGCTAATATGGATGGTTTAAAGAAAGGCGTGGAAACTGAGATGGATGGTTTAAAGAAATGTGTAGAAGCTAAGATGAATGGCGTGGAAGCTAGGATGGATGGTTTAAAGAAAGATGTAGAAGCTAAGATGAATGGCATGGAAGCTAAGATGGATGGTGTGGAAACTAAGATGGATGATTCGAAGACAAATTTGAATACAGATTTGAAGACATGCATGGAAGATTTGAAGACAAATTTGACAAAGTTTCTACAAGAAATGCTTACTAATGGCGAAAGGGTAGTAAAGGGAACTCATGATGAGAACAAAATAAATTTTAATCATGGTTTCATAGACTCTAACATTGGATCAAAGAACCACCATGTTCCAAAGATCGATACATGGAAGTTTGATGGCAAGGATCCTGGAACATGGATACTATAGATGGAGCAATTTTTCGATCTCCATAATGTGAAAAACACACAAAAGTTATGCATTGCAACATTATATTTGGAACCAAATTAGTTTGTATGGTATCGATGGCTTTGCTCTCATAAAAAAATTGTCACTTGGGCTATTTTTACAAATGAAACGATAGCACATTATGAGGATATAAAAAGAAACACTTTTTTAGCCAATCGATAAATCTGAAACAAAAGGGTTGAATGATGGAGCACACTGAGGACATCCAAAAATTGAATATAAGGGTAAAATATATTCTATAGGAGCATAGGATTGATATGCTCATAGGGACTTTAAAAGATAACATCCAACATGAGGTTCGTTTTTGGGAACCAGATTCATTGGAGAAGGCATTCAGGTTGGCAAGAAGAATGGAAAGCAAAATTATTGCAACAAGGAAGCCTACCACTCACGATCATGAAGATGGAAGTGTTGTTGTCCCTAGCCATCCACGACGTACAAGGTCGATGCCACAATAATTGGAAGATAAAAGAGTAAAAGGGCTTTGTTACAGTTGTGATAGAAAATTCACTAAAGGTCATAAGTGTGCCGAGAAGAAATTATTTTAGATAGATTGTGAAGAGGAGGAAGAAAAGGGACAAGAAACGTCAAAAGAAGAGGATATACACTAGGAACAAACCTTAGAAAAAGAAGAAATGAATCCAACCATATCTTGTAATGCATTGGATAGAATTACCACTACTCAAACTATCAAGATAGAAGGGCATATCAAGAAGAAAAAGGTAATAGTGTTGATTGATTCGTGAAGTACCCATAATTTTATTCATTATAAGATAGCCAAAGAATTGAATTTCTTCCTATATCTAGCACCAAAGTGTCAAGTGATGGTTGCAAGTGGAGGAACCATAAATTGCTCAGGAAAGTGCCATAATATCAAGCTATCCATGGGAGAATATGTATTGAATATCCCAATGCTTTCTATTGCAATGGTTTGTGTTGATGTTGTACTAGGAGTCCAATGGCTACAATCCTTGGATACAATAGCTTTTAATTTTCAAGAAATTTTCATGAAATTATCTTAAGAAGGAAAGAAAGTTGAATTAAGAGGTATCGGAGGGAAACCATGAAAGATAATAATCTCTAATGGAATGGAAAAGCTTCTAAAGAAAGAACAATGAGGCATAATTGCATAATTATGTTCACTAGAGGTACCCACATAGAAATCATCCATTTCTCCACATCTCCAAAACGTCTTCGACAATCATTCCAAGGTTTTTGAGACTCCCAAAGGCCTCCCACATATTAGTGACCATGATCATGCTATCAATTTGATTAGAGGAAGTGTTCCTCCAAACATCAGGCCTTACAGATATCCCTATGTCCAAAAGAGTGAAATTGAACGTATGGTTGCAGAAATGCTAGAGGCTGGTATAATTCAACCTAGTCAAAGTTCTTTCTCTGCTCTAATAGTATTGGTTCACAAGAAGGATGGATCATGGTGCATGTGTCCAAATTATACGAAGCTCAAAAAGCTCACTATTAAAGATAAATTTCCCATTCTTGTCATTGATGGATTATTGGATGAATTGCATGGATCAATTTACTTCACCATGTTGGATCTTCATTCAGGATATCATCAAATCAGAATGAAGGCTGAGGACATTCCAAAAAAAACATTTAGAACTCATGAGGGTCATTATGAATCTTTTGTCATGCCTTTTGGCCTTACCAATGCACCTTCTACATTTCAAGGTTTGATGAATTCCATTTTCAAACCCTTCCTTAGAAAATTTGTGTTATTATTTTTTGATGATATACTAATCTATAGCTTGTCTTGGAAGGATCATGTCCAACATGTTGACATGGTGCTCAAACTATTGCAGGAGAAAAAAATTATATGCAAAAATTTCCAAATATTTATTTGGAGTACAAGAGGTGGAATATCTCGGTCATATTGTATCTCATGAAGGTGTTAAGGTAGACCCTAGAAAAATTAAAATCATTAAGGAATGGAAAATCCCCACATCCATAAAGCATGTACAAGGATTTCCCAAGTTGACAGGGTATTATCGCAAGTTTGTTAATAATTCTCGGAGAATAGCAGCACCTCTAACAACATTATTGAAGAAAGATACATTCTCATGCAGTCCTGAAGCAACGAAGGCCTTTGAACATCTCAAAGAGGCAATGTGCAAAGCACCAGTCTTAGCTACACCGAACTTCACAAAAACCTTTATTGCGGAATGTGATGCCTCAAGAAATGAAATTGGTGTTGTTTTCATGCAAGAACAAAGGCACGTTGCTTTCGAAATTCATCCAATGAAAGGAAAGTATTTACACAAAGCTATTTATGAGAAGGCAGTGCTCGAAATACTACATGCACTTAAGAAATGGCGACCCTACCTAATGGGAAGACACTTCAAGGTAAAAACAGATCATGATATCCTTAAATACTTTTTGGAACAAAGATTATCTTCAGAAGAGAAACAAAAATGGGTCACAAAGATGTTGGCCTCTGACTTTGAAATCATCTACAAAAAAGGGAAGAAAAATATTGTGGGAGATGCACTCTCAAGAAAGGATGAGGATGTGGAAGCATTTCTTTGCCCATTTCTATTATCGAACAAGATTGGATAAGTGAAGCAAGGGATAAATGGAAGAATGACGAGGAAGTGTGGGTACTAATTTAAAAGATACAGCAAGATCCTAGTACATCTGATACATTTAGCTGAAAAAATGATTCATTATGGTACATAGATCAGTTATGTAAGAATTCCCAAATCAAACAAAAGATTTTTAGGGAATTGCACACCTCTCCCTTAGGAGGGCACTCAGAATTTCTAAAAACATAGCACAAGGTTAAGAAGGATTTTTTTTGGTGTGGCCTTAAATCGGATATTCAAAATTTTGTGCTGGAATGTTTTGTTTGCCAACAAAATAAAGTTGAAAGAATTAAGGACCAATGACTATTACAACCCTTATCCATTCCAAGCTAACATTGGGAGCAGGTTTCAATGGATTTTATCACGGGTTTACACAAGTATGAAGGAAAGAGTGTTATCATGGTGGTAGTTGATAGACTTACCAAGTATGCACACTTTGTGCATTATCTCATCCATTTAAAGAAAGTACAGTTTCTACTACATTTATGGAAACAATTCAAAAGCTACATGGAAACCCAAATATTGTTGTAAGCGACAGAGATGCCATTTTCACTGGACATATTTGGACATAAATATTTTCTTGTCATGGGACTCTGTTAGTTCATAGCTCATCTTATCATCCTCAATCTGATGGGCAAACTAAGATAGTGAACAAATGTTTGGAAGGATATATTTGTTGCTTTGTATCTGACGAATAGACACAATGGGTCAAATGTTTGCCTTTGGTTGAATGGTGGTATAACACTTCCTTCCATACTGCAAGAAAAATGACCCCATTTATGGAAATTTATGGATATCATCCACCATCCATCACATCATATTTAGGATAAAATTCTAAGGTTCAAGTAGTGGAAGATCACATCAAGCATCAGCAACATGTTCTCCAACTCTTAAAGGATAACCTTACCTTGGTGCAGAATAGAATGAAACAGCAAGCATATCAACATCGCAATGAAAGAAGTTTTGATGTAGGTGATTGGGTGTTCCTACAGATACAACCATATAAACAAATTCCCCTCAAGCAAGCTAAGAAGGATAATAAATTATCACCAAAGTATTATTGTTTGTACAAGGTGTTGCAAAGGATATGTACTATGGCATACAAATTGGAACTTCTTGCAGCTTCTCGAGTGCACCTAGTTCTCCATGTTTCGTGCTTAAAGAAGGTTATAGGTGACAATATTCTAGTTCAAACAACATTGCCAGAATTTCATGAGGAAGGAAAAATCATATTGGAACCTGAAGCAGTCAAAGAAACAAGAACTCGACAGCTACGAAATCGATCAATTTCAAAATATTTCATCAAGTGGAAGAACTTACCCATTCAAGATTCCACATGGGATGATGATAATTTTATAGAGAAGCACCCAAAACTACTCAAACATTGAGGACAACACTTTTTTGAAGGATACAGGCATGTTAGGTCCCTATAATACTAGTGATTCGCCCATTACTATTGTCATTGTATCCCTTATTGTTATTATTGTGCCCCTATTGTCCCCATATTGTTATTATTGTGCCCCATAGAATCCCAATATTGTTATTTTTTTGCCTTTATATTATTATTGTTAGGTCAGCTTGGTTATATTGTGCCCCCTTAGATTCCTATATATAGAAAGGAGGTTTAATCCTTTGAATCATCTAAGAATTTTTCATTTGTGTAATGTAAAGGAGGTTGTCCCCTTGAAGAGGCTAAATTCTAAGGCATTGATCTATCTTTTTATCTTTTTGTGAGCTGGATTCCTAACAGATATTAACTATTACATCATTATTATGAGCATACAAAGGCTTGTCAAGAGTACTAAAAAGGTAATTGGATACAAACAAAATCATAGTTGTGACACAAGAACCAACTATGATGCAATCCAATAAAGATATACTCTGCAACAATAATCAAATTTTCATTATGCAAAGTTCAAAGATAAAAAATGAATGCAACAACAAAATATGGTTGTAACACAAGAACCAACCATGTTGCAATTCAACTAAAATACTTTGCAGAAGTATGAAGTTATCAAATGATATCATGCAAAGTTAAGCCAAAGCTCAAGGATCAAAAAGAATTAATGTAATAGAATGCATGAGGGAATACACTAGCTTCAGTTGAGGGGTATGTTGGGCCTTGAAATTGCCATTGACTTCCATTACATTTTCACTTATATTTTCATATTGTCACCCTCACTCCACCTCTATTTCATTATATTTACCTCCATCTAATTACATGACCTTATTCTTATCATTATTGGGTCACATTTATGTTTTTCCAAACTTTATTAATTCTTAGCATTTTTAAATCAATTTATGGTTAAAAATTAGAAAATAATGTGCATATGCTTATACCTAAAAAGTGGGATGAGATTGTTTACATGTGTAGGTCAAAGGGAAGCTTCTAAAAGACCTTTATGTGGCATCCCAAAACCAAATTCGAATTTGAGTGGAGAAGATCATGGGATCATAAGGATATGTGTCTCATTTCCTATTTGTATTGAAACTCTAAGAAGACACGTGTCTTATCATTTGATATTTTAATTGTAACTCTAGAGATATAGGGAGAGATTCATGGACTCTCATTAATGAGATAGCTTCTCATATTTTTGTATAAATAGAGGAAGTTTTCTCCTACCATTTTATGTGTAAAGTTGGGGAATTTCTCATGTTTTGAATAAAGAAGAAGGTTTGCATTTGGAGCTTCTCAACTTTCCATCCTCATACTTTTGGATTGACCATCTACAATGTGTGAGATTTATTTGCTTTCATAGATTAAGATTTATTTGTTTTCATAGATTAATATTTGTTACTTTATTAATTACTGTGTAATTTTATGCTAATCAAAGCGTCTCAAGAAAATAATTCTCTGTTTTCCAAAATTAGATTGTGTTTGAAACATTGGAGCATACATTGATATTAGTTTTCCTTTACATGTTTTTACAATGCTTTCTTAGGGTTAATTTTTACATTCATTGTTTAATATTATGTAGAGCATTTCAAAAAGGTAGTTCTTCCAAAATTGATTGCTTGAGGTAGTGCATCTAATGGAGGTGTTATGGTAGACCCTAGCAAAATTAAGGCCATTAAGGAATGGAAAATCCCCACATTCATAAACCATCTGCGAGGATTTCTTGGTTTTAAAGGGTATTATCACAAGTCTGTTAAGAATTATGGTAGAATAACAACACCTCTTAAAATGTTATTGAATAAATATACATTTTCATGGACTCCAGAAGAAACGAAGGCCTTTGAACATCTTAAAGAGATAATGTGCCAAGCACCGATATTAGCTACACCTGACTTCACAAAAATCTTTATTGTGGAATGTGATGCCTCAGGAAATGGAATTAGTGTTGTTTTAATGCAAGAAGAAAGACCCATTTCTTTCGAAATTAGTCTAATCAAATGAAAATATTTAGGCAATGCTATTTATGAGATTGACATGTTGGAAATACTACGCGAACTTAAGAAATGAAAACCTTGCCTAATGGGAAGACACTTCAAGCTAAAAATGGATCATGATAGTCTTAAATACCTTTTAAAACAAATATTATCTTCATAAGAGCAACAAAAATGCATCACAAAGATGTTGGGTTATGACTTTGAAATCATATACAAAAAAGGTAAGAAAAATGTTGTTGTAGATGCACTCTCAAGAAAGGATGAGGATGTGGAAGAATTGCTTTGTGCCATTTCTATTATCCAACTAGATTTGATAAATGAAGCAAGGGATGAATGGAAGAATGATGAAGAAGTGTGGGAACTCATTCAAAGGTTACAAAAAGATCCCAGCACATCTGATATGTTTAGCTGGAAAATTGAATTTTTTATATACAGAGGTTGCTTATACCTTTGTAAGAATTCCCAACTCAAACAAAATATTCTTATGGAATTGCACACTCCTCCCTTAGGAGAGCACTTAGGATTTTTAAAAACTTGCCACAGGGTTAAGAAGGATTTTTTTTGGGATGCCCATAAATTTGATATTGAAAATTTTGTGCCGAAATGTTTGATTTTCCAACCATATAAAGTTGAAACAGTTAAGACCCCAGGTCTATTACAACCTTTATCCATTCCAAGTCAAAGTTGGGAGGACTTTTCAATGGATTTTATGATAGGATTTCCCAAGTTTGGAGGAAAGAGTGTCGTCATGGTGATAGCTGATATAATTAACAAGTATGTACATATTTTTGCATTATCTCATCCCCTTTAAGCAAGTACAGTTGCTACTAAATTTAGGGAAACAATTCAAAAGCTACATCGAAACCCAAAGACTATTGTAAGCGACAGAGATCCCATTTTTGCTGGAAACTTTTGTACATAGATATTTTCTTGTCTGGGCACTCAACTAGTTTATATTTCATCTTATCATCCTTAATATGAAGGGAAAGCTGAGATAGTAAACAAATGTTTGGAAGGATATCTTCATTTCTTTGTCTTTGATAAGTAGATAGAATGGGTCAAATTGCTGCCTCTCGATGAATGGTGGTATAACACTTCCTTCCATACTCTAGAAAAAATGACCCCATTTATGGCACTTTATGGATATCATTCACCATCCATCACATCATATTTAATATAAAATTCTAAGGTTCAAACATTGGAAGATCACATCGAGCATCAACAACAAGTTCTCCAACTCTTAAAGGATCACTTCACTTTGGCATAGAATAGAATGAAACAATATGGAGATCAACATCGCAACGAAAGAAGTTTTGATGTAGGTGACTAAGTATTTCTACAGGTACAACCATACAAACAAATGTCCATCAAGCAAGCTAAGAAGGATAATAAATTATCACCAAAGTATTATGGTCTATACAATGTGCTGCAAAATATTGGTATAATGGCATACAAATTGGAGCTTCTTGCAACTTCCTGAGTACACCCAGTTTTCCATGTTTCATGGTTAAAGAAGGTTATAGGTGAAAAGCTTCCAGTTCAAACAATATTTCTATAAGTTTACGAGGAAGGAAAAATCATATCGAAACTTGAAGCTATCACAGAAACAAGAACTTGACAGTTATGAAATCGATCAATTTTAGAGCATCTCACCAAGTGGAAGAACTTGCCCACTGAATATTTCACATGGGAGGATGAGAAATTTTTGAAAAAGCATCCATAAATACTCAAGAATTAAGGAAAACACTTTTTTGAAGGAGAGGGGCATGTTAGGTGTTGGGCCTTGAAACTGTCATTCACTTCTATTACATTTTCACTTATATTTCCATATTGTCACTTCCATTCCACCTCTATTTCATTACATTTACCTCCATCTCATTACATTTACCTTACTATTATCATTATTGGTTCACATTTATGTTTTTCCAAACTTTATTAATTCTTATCATTTTTAAATGAATTTATGGTAAAAAATTAGAAAATAATTGCATATGCTTATACCTAACAAGTGGGATGAGTTTGTTGACATGTGTAGGTCAAAAGGAAGCTTCTAAAAGACCTTTATTTTTCCTCCCAAAACCAAATTCGAATTTGAATCGATAAGATCATGGGATCACAAGGATATGTGTCTCATTTCCTATTTGTATTGAAACTCTAAGAAGACATGTGTCTTACCATTTCCTATTTTGATTATAACTCTAGAGATATAGGGAGAGATTCATGAACTCTCGTTAATGAGATAGCTTCTCATCTTTTTGTATAAATAGGTGAAGTTTTCTCCTACCATTTTGTGTGAAAATTTGGGGAATTGCCCATGTTTTGAATAAAGAAGAAGGCTTGCATTTGGAGATTCTCAACTTTTTGTCCTCATACTCTTGGATTGGCCATCTATAATGTGAGATTTATTTGATTTCATAGATTAAGATTTATTGCTTTATTAATTACTATGTAATCTTATGCTAATCAAAGCATCTCAAGAAAAGACTTTTCTCTTTTCCGAAATTGGATTGTGTTTGAAGAATTGGAGCATACAGTGATCTTAGTTTTCCTTTACATGTTTTTACAATGCTTTCTTAGTATTAAGTTTTTTATTCACCGTTTAATCTTATGTAGAGAATTTCAAGAAGGTAGTTCTTCCAAAATTGATTGCTTGAGGCATTTGGAATAGATAGTGATTCAGTTTCCTCTCTCATGCTTTTATCATGCTCTTTAGGCTAAATTTCTTACCTATTGTGCCATCTCATGTTCAACATTTCAAGGAGGTAACCCTTCCGAAATTGTCTACTTAAAAACATTATATTACATGGTCATTGCAAGTTTTTACATGCTTTCTTTATGCCTTCTTAGATCATGTTTTCTTTCATTTAAAATTCATTATATTTTGTCCATTAACATTTAAATATTTCATCTAGAAGCATAAATTTCATTTGTTAGATTAATTTCCTTAGGCATAAGAAACAAAACAGCAAAAGAACATAAGAACATACTCAACAAAGTAAGAAACAAGGTTAACTAAGCACATATTGTGTACCACACATCATCAGTTTACTAACCCCAATTGATAATTTATGTTAGAAATTTAAGACATTAAATTGACTGAAAATTTTGGTGTCACTGTGAGGGAAGTGTAATTAGGAGACCTTATTTCTTACATCTAAAAAAAAAAAAAAATCTGAAGTATGCTCTCTTCTTTCACCTTGTACGACCTGGAAGATCAGAAAGGAAATTGAATAACTTAGCTTTGCAATTTTGTAATAAAATTCATAAATCTGAAAAATGACTAGGAGATCTAAATTAACTATTCCTTGTAAAGAAAAAAATGCCTAGTTAATATGTCTATCTTTTTTTTTAATTGCTAAATAAAACCTTTATTTTTAAACTTAAATAAAAAAGAAAACAAAATAAGACAAATTTAAAAAAAATGAAAACATTAAAAAATATACTAAAAAAAATTAAAATGAAATGTGAAGAACAAAACAAATCACAAAAAATAAAAACAAAGCATAAAAAATAAAAAATAAAAAATAAACCACTCATAAATCATTGAAAGGCTAAGGTAAGGGAATGCATAAACAAATACAGTGATGGCGCATAGAGGCAAAACGAATAGCATTTTGATGGCTGATCAACACACTTGTGATTATTTTGGTGATCTCGGGGCCCAATAGAACTTGAGTTCTTCTGTATCTACAGATTCCTAAATAACTCAGAAAGGAGAGCAAGCTTAATAGCTGAAGACATCGAATGAATAAGAAATATGGCTCTGTTTTATTTGTTATTTCTTATCGGTGATCACATCTACTATCAAAGCCATCTCCAAAAAACGCATTCAACTAGGCTTCAAATGGCCAACTAGAGGGCTCTCTAATGCCTTTGGAAGGGTGCGCAAACTAGTTTGGATGCTCTTCTTTTACATCATCTACAAGATTTGGCTTTTTTTTTTCCAGATACATGACTTCATCTATAAGTAGAACACTTCTTTCGCCTTAAGACCAATTCAGAGCTTTACTAAAGTTTGGTAGGAGATTGGTGAAAATATTAAAAATCCATATGTCCATGGGAAAATCTGGCTTTATGTTCATGAAATGAGGAAGAAATCTTAACAAATATCTAGAGCAATTGATTTTTGTTGCGAGAGCATCGTAGAAATCACACTAGTTTAGAAACATGTTTTTAAAACGTATTTTCTTAGCAAATCTTGATGAATTAGAAAAATCTAAGACATGGGTTTTTCCGGGAATGGGGTGATTTAGGAAACACGAAAGTGGTTTTCCAAATTTCACAACCGTTTAAGTGAATTTTATGGTTCTTCAGAGCCTCACTTTCGAGATTTCGTGAGAAAAATATTTTTTTCGGATTTAATGCATAGTTGCGGCCATGATCCGATTTCACTGATCTTCAGGAGAAATATCTGCCCAAATCTGATTTCCATAGCTAAATTCCAGTTTGAGACAGTTGGAGAAAATTCTTTGAGTTTGGGTGCCCCAATTGCTTGTGCCAAGTCATCCACTGTGCATTTAATTTCCTCCTCGCTACGGTTCTGTTATTGTGAAGTTAGGTACAATGGGTCATGAAAGTATTACCTCCCATCAGAGGAGGGCACAAAATCCTATTCCTCCTTTGTCAGCTTCAATCAAAGACAATTCCAACCTCATGATGAATTAGACAGTTGGATGGCTTTGTTCAGGGGACACTAGTTTCTTTAATCATGCTTGCAATTTTTCCTGTGTACCATCTATTTATACTTCACTATAACTCTGGGGGTTGCACAGTCATGTTAAGTGGAACGCAAAAAACTCTATACCATTTGGGACAGATGAAAAATAGCATGCCTTGGAAGGGAGAGTTGAAGTTTTCTTTGACAATGAACATCATTAGCAGGTATAGAGCTAACGAGTTTCATTTTAAGCATACCTCTTGCTTGAATTCAAAACATCCATCTTTGGAATGTTGCAAAAAATGCCAGTTTCCAAATTATTCTATTAACATTTGGCCATGAAATTTCCCCCAGAATTGTTCATAGGATCATTGATATAGTTAGATATTCCCTTTTCCTTTGTTGGAAGACATCCACACAGTCGTAAGCCTAACCTTCAATACTTGCAAATAAAAAATCCAACCACCAAAAATTGGTTTTAGATGCAGAAACATTTCTAGAAAACATAATTGTTTTGACATATGATTTTAAAATGCCTTTTCTGAATAAAACAGGGTGAATTAGCAAAATCGAGGACATGGGCTTTTCCTGGAACAGGGGTGGTTAGGTAACCCTAAAATCATTTTCTAGATTTTGCAACCAATTGAGATAATTTTGTGGTTCTTCAATACCATATTTTGTTGTCTCTGTGAGAAGAAAAAAATGATTTTTATATATACACAGTGAATGGTTTTCAACAAGTTGGAAGAATGCAACTCAAAATGAAATTTTGTTGTTGCATTTAATCCATATGGTATGTGATCAAATAATCCAAATCGATTTGAACTTTTGTATCTTTCATCATCTATGCAATTTGTTGATCTTGATAGTCACTTATGTGATGCCATTGTATTGTTAATGGTATTGGCTCATCTACTTGATGGATTTTCAATTAGATTAGCTATTACTCTTGTGCCAACTTATGTATCCGACATTGCACGTGGACAATTGAACACTCTACCTTATTTCTCTAGTTCTTTTGGGATGTTCAATAATGGCTTGTGCAACAATTGGAAAATCATTTAAATGATATCTGAACATTTGGCATTAATATTGTTGCTGTGTATTTTTTATGAAGTTTTAACTTGCAGGACATAATGAATCATTGTGGTGCCAATCATTTTACTGAGCATAGTGCATGAAGTTATCTGACAACATGGAGTTAATTTATTTTTCATGGTTATTTCTTAAAAATAGATTGTTATCGATATCATGAATTGGATTGAATATAACACTTTTGATTTTCCTAAGTTTGTTTCATTTGACATTTTGAGTCAAAATTAGAAAGAAACTTCTCATTTATTTTTGAACACACTTATGTTCATTATGTCAAGTTTTTTTTAGATTTGGGATGATCAAATGATCATTGAAGAAAACTAATTGTGTGCACAATTGGTCTTCAAAGGATCGATTCCATGAGAAACATAGGAACAAGTCCATGCCATATCCATCAAAACCATTACCTTTCCTCCCTTTTGAATTATAAATCCAACCAAGAAATTCAACGCAAGCCACAATCATTTTTCCCAGCAAGAGTTAGTTATTCATTTTCCTTCATTCACATACACTTTCTGTCTACTCCACAAATAAAAGCAAGAAGCTTACTTTCATGCTTATTACCCATTGTCATTATTATTTTTCATTGTCATCTTCCATTTTCATTTTCCTTTCCCTATCCTTTTCATTTCACAATTAAACCATGCTTCAATGCAAGTTGTTGATTCCATAGTCCTTTAAGTCTAAAATGCTTGCAAAAACACCTATAGGCTTACATGCCTTAATGGAAATTCCTCATGCTGACGAACAATGGGAATACATCAATGTCCCTTATTCATCGGATCTTTTAGGTACTCAACAACAACAAAATTATTCGTACTTAGCAAGATGTGTTTGGGCATCCTAACTATCATTGTCATTAATGGTGAGAATTCTCGTGTTGATTAGTGGTACCCATTAATGGCCACTAAGTCAACAATTTCTTGCTATGTTCAACATCAGAACATCTATTCACCTAGTAGGAATTGTTCCAATGAGTTTTGAAGACATGAAGACTATCAATTTCAACATTTTGGAGCAAATGTAGAAGACATGCAGCTGCGGAATTAGCTGATAGCTGCAGAATCCAATAATAGTTGTAGAAACAAATAACCATTGTGGAATCAAATGGCAACAGTGGATTAAAATTTTTTTAGTAAAAGAAATAAAAAGTCATCTTGACTATTTCGTTCATGACTTTTCCAGCCACCTGAAGAATATTTTGATCATAATTTTGCAGCCACCACAAATGCAGCTCATTCATTTCCAAAGGGTATGTTAAGGTATGTCATTTTCTAACTTTTTACCATAAAATTACTTGAAAAGCTAGAATGATAATTTTTGGAAAAAAACATTTCTCTTCCTCAACTCATAAAACTGTCAATATCATATGTTGGAGGGGATACATTCATATTCATATTTTTCCATATTCATATCACATTCGAAAGCCCACATACTTTCAAAAGATATTAACTATTACATTATTTTCATAAGCATACAAAGGCTTGTCAAAATTACTAAAAAGATAATTGGATACAAACACAATCATGGTTGTCACACAAGAACCAACTATGGTGCAATCCAATAAAGATATACTCTGCAACAATAATCAAATTATCATTATGCAAAGTTTAAAGATCAAAATGAATGAAACAACAAAATATGGTTGTAACACAAGAACCAACCATGTTGCAATTCAACTAAAAGACTTTGCAAAAGTATGAAGTTATCAAATGATATCATGTAAAGTTAAGCCAAAGCTTAAGGATAAAAAAGAATTAATGTAATAGATTGCATGAGGACATGCAATAGCTTCAGTTGGGAGGTATATTGGGCCTCGAAATTGTCATTCACTTCCATTATATTTTCACTTATATTTCCACATTGCCACCTTCACTCCCTCTATTTCATTAAATTTACCTCCATCTCATTACATTTACCTTACTATTATCATTATTGGGTCACATTTATGTTTTTTCAAAAGGAAGCTTCTAAAATATCTTTATGTGGACTCCCAAAACCAAATTCGAATTTGAGTGGAGAAGATCATGGGATCATAAGGATATGTGTCTCATTTCCTATTTGTATTGAAACTCTAAGAAGACATGTGTCTTATCATTTCCTATTTTGATTGTAACTCTAGAGATATAGGGAGAGATTCATGGACTCTCATTAATGAGATAGCTTCTCATCTTTTATTGTAAATAGGGGAAGTTTTTTCCTACCATTTTATGTGTAAAGTTGGGGAATTACTCATGTTTTGAATAAAGAAGAAGGCTTGCATTTGGAGCTTCTCAACTTTCCATCCTCATACTTTTCGATTGTTCATATACAATGTGTGAGAATTGTGTGTTTTCATAGATTAAGATTTATTTTTTTTCATAGGTTAAGATTTATTACTTTCTTAATTATTGTGCAATCTTATGCTAATCAAAGCATCTCAAGAAAATAATTTTCTATTTTCCAAAATTAGGTTGTATTTGAAGCATTGGAGCATACAGTGATCTTAGTTTTCCTTTACATGTTTTTACAATGCTTTCTTAGGATTAAGTTTTACATTCACTGTTTAATCTTATGTAGAGCATTTCACGAATGTAGTTGTTCCAAAATTGATTGCTTAAGGCATTTAGAATAGAAAGTGATCTAGTTTCCTCTCTCATGCTTTTATCATGCTTTTTAGATTAAATTTCTTGCCTATTGTGTTGTCTCATGTTCAGCATTTCAATAAGGTAACCCTTCCGAAATTGATTTCTTAAAAACATTAGATTACACAGTCATTGCAAGTTTTTACATATTTTCTTTTACATGATTTCTTTATGCTTTCCTATATTATGTTTTCTTTCATTTAGAATTCATTAGATTTTGTCCATTAACATTTAAAGATTTCATCTAGAAGCATAACTTTCATTTCTTAGATTAATTTCCTTAGGCATAAGAAACAAAACCCCAACACAACATAAAAACATACTCAACGAAGTTAGAAACAAGGTTAACTAAGAACATATTGTGCACCACACTTCATCACTTTACTAACCCCGGTCGATAATTTATGTTAGCAATTGAAGACATTAAATTGACTGAACATTAGGTCCCTATAATACTAGTGTATTCCCTTATTAGTATTGTCATTGTAGCCCCTTATTGTTATTGTTGTGGCCATGTTGCCCCATATTGTTATAGTTGTGCACCATAGAAGCCAACCATTGTTATAAATTATTATTGTTATGTTGGCTCTGATTATATTCTAACCCCTTAGAATCCTATATATAGAAATGAGGTCTTGTCATTTATATCATCCAAGAATTGTTCATTTATGTAATGTAAGGGAGATTTCCTCCTTGAACAGGTTGATTTTGAAGTTGTTGATCTACCTTTTCTTCTATTTTGTGAGTTGGTTGCATAACATCCATGACTTGGAGCTTCACCACATTGTTGGTTCCGATCCCCAATTTTCCATGAAAGGAGCATAAAGTGTCACCCTTATGATTTCTAAAGACAACTCTAATGCATGTTGTGCCTGGGTTTCCTTTGGAGGCCCCATCATAATTGAGTTTTATCATGTTTCCTTTCGGAGGAGACTAGGTGTCTGGGATTCAAGGGAAAGTGATGCAGGAATGGGAGTGGCAATGGATAATTTTTCAAAGTCCAAGAGTTGGAGGATGCATAGGTTAACAACATCAGGAGTGCATTGCAATGATGGGATCTTGGATATGGAAACAAATTCATGAATTATCTTCCTAAGTACAGTAAGAATATGATCCCTTGCAGTTTTCACATTTATGAATATTCTCACATTTTTCTCTTTCCAAGTGGCCCAACAAATGGCCCCTAGGACGAGGTTCTAGGCTCAGTTGACCATTGGGTCGGATAAAATGTTAGGCCACCAATTGTCTTGGGTGTTTTGGATAGAATCTCTATTCATGTTAGTCATTCCTAATATTTCTTGCCCTGATTCCTAGAGCTTGGAAACATAATCATAGGTATTCAGTAGATAATTCATGGACTCTTTCCTGATTTCCACACAAAAACATATAGATTATTAATATAAGCCTCTTCCCTAGATATTATCCAAGGTTATGATTTTTACATGGAGAATGAGCCAAAAGAAGAGAGTTATTTTCATCCACTTATGTCTATCCCATAAAGTGATCCATCATTGATTCTACTCCATCTACTTGAAAGTTTTTAGGTACCCGTAACCCTCCTTCAGGTTGAAGATTCCTATCAAGTTTTTCCACAATTTAGTTTTTCCTCGTCATCTTCCACCAGGATTTGATGTTCCTGGAGAAGCCCATAAAAGGAGTCCCGGTTCATATTTTTAGAAAAGTATTTTCAATCCTCCCTACTAATCCATTGTCACCATCTACTACCTTGAGTGGTTGGTTTCAAACAATGAGCCACTTTATTTTTCCCTTTAGCCTGCATAGACCTTTGGAGGGCGGCATGATGCTTATCACCCAAGGTCAGAAGATTCTTCTAGGAATCCTCCAAAAATAAGGCACTTTCCCCATTTGAGATCTTCGAGAAACTATATCCCTCTATCACCTCTTTATTCTTCCATGTCTAGTTTGAAATGGATAACCCCAAAGCTTGACTTGAGAGTCTCGTGAGATATTTTTGGTTATGGTTGGGAGAATATTTGGATTTCCAAATCTGAGCCCAATGGGTGTTAGAGGCATCCATGGACCTTTCCCCTAGGGTATTCCCCATGATTTTTGAGTCTCTAAGACTAAGCTCACCTACATTTTTTGGCTTGTAAAGTTGATCCCATTCGATAAGGGCCCATTTCTTTTTTTGTTCAGATCATCGCTAGAGGAATTTCCATTGGATGTTTTGGATGCCATTTAGGACATTTTTTGGGGTGGAAAGAGGGGAAAAATTATATAGGGACATGGCTGAAGGACAAATTTGACCAACATGAGATGAGAAGCCAGGTTGAAGGACCAAAACCTCCAATTTGATGTTTTTTTTGCAACCGATTGAGGAGATCCTCCCAGGTTTCTTTTCTCATGGATTTATCTGTGCTGGGTACACCTAGCTATTTCAAGGGCAAAGAGTGACTCTAGAAGCCCAAGATTCCTGTGATGCTTCTTTAGATAGGGACAAGGGTATTGGAGAGATTTTTTTTAGATTTATGAAGTTTGATAGTGGTTCCAAATGGCTCAGAGAAGAGGTTAAGAATATGTTTGAAAGTTTCATCTTATTGAATAGTTAGGGTACCTATGAGAAGGGTGTCATCAACAAATTACTAGTAGGTAGAAGAAAGGGAAGAGGCATAGAAATTTAGACTAGATAGGTGATGGTTATTCAGGGAATGTTGTAAGTATCTCCCTAGACCCTCTGCCATGAAATCAAAGAAGAAGGGGTAAAGAGGGTCACCTTGTGAGATTCCTCTTGAAGGTATAAAGGGTTGGGTAGGGGTTCCATTAAGAAGGATGGAAAAGAAATATCTCCAACCTAGGGCCATTATCTAGTTAGTACAATCCATGTTGAATCTAAAGGCCTTGAGGACCTACTGCATATAATTCCAACTTATCCTATAGAAATCCTTTGTCATATCAAGTTGCATTAGCATCCTAGGATTCTTCATGGTTTGGAGAGAGTATATGGCCTAACTAGAAAGGATGATAATGTCTAGACTTTTCCTCCCTTCCAAACACCTTAGTTGATAGGCTGATATTAGAAGTGGTAATAACGATTTAATGTTTTTTTCCAGGACCTTAGAGATTATCTTGTAGATTACATTACAAAGGGTAATGGGTCGTAATTGAGTTGGAGTGTTTTCTCCCTCTTCCTTAGGGATAAGGGTGAGGAAGATTGTGTTGAAGCCTCCAAGCATGTTTTTTGTTTTCTTTGAGTCTTCCATAATAACATGAACTTGTTATTTTATTATAGAACAGACAACCTTAAATAAATTGGTGAAGAAGAAATCAGACCCAGGGGATTTTCCCAATGGAAATCCCATGACCACTTCCTCTACTTCTTGCATGGAGACCTCTTTGAGAAGCATGGTTTTGTGGTCTTGATTCAAGATAGTGGGAATACTGGTAATAATTTCTCTCATGTATTTGGATTTGTCTATGTAGGGTTCCTCTAGGAGTCTTCTATATAAGTTGCTCAGTTCTTATGAGATCTTGTCTTGAGTACTTTCCATTTCTGCATCATCTTTTTTTAGGCCAAGAATTTTGTTTTTGTTCTTATGCTGAGTCATGGAATGATGGAAGAACTTGGTGTTTCATTCACCACACTTTAGCCATTACAGGATTGATTTATGTTGCCACATTTTTTCTTCTTGTTTATCTCTTTCTTCCCACATCCTTTGAAGGTACTTTTTTCCACTTGCTTCATATGATCATTGATGCCTTGATGAATGATTTTTTTTCTAAAGTTCCTCCACCCTCTTCTCCATATGCTTTTTATCCATAACTGTGTTTCCAAAAACCTCTTTGTTTCATTGTTTGATATTGTTCTTTATATGATCTAGTTTCTATTGAAATTGGTACATTTGGGAGCCTCTCTCAATAGGGGAGTTGGTCCAAATATCTTTTAGGTTGTTTTGGAAATGAGGAAGATCTAGAAAGAAAGCTTCAAACCTGAAGGGTCTATTCCTAGGGGTTGTAGAGAGGTGAATGTTTAGGGCTATATGTTAGTATTATGATCTTGATTGGGTAGAACTGGTATTTTAGTTTCAATAAAGGAAAGGAAAATAGATTATGAGATGATAAATCTATCTAGTAAATAATTTATTTGTCTATCCACCCTGCCCATCTATTATTTCGAGTGTATATTACATTAACAGTCTCCACATCCACTTGTCTCATCAAGTCTGTGGTTTCTAGAAAAGCCTTTGTATCCATGTCCAATCTCCTAAGTGCTCCTTTTTTCATTGAGAGGATGAAGATCATATTAAAATCTCCTCCTATTATTTTGTGTGGGTGTAATAGGTCCACAGTGATTTTCATTAAGTATTTCATGATATGAATTCTTTCCTCTACTTTGTGTGCTCCATAAATATTTGTAATGCATACTATTTTAAACATTCCTATAACTTTTAGGACTACTGTGATTGAGCTCATGATGGCTATTGAGGTAATGAGCATAAAAAGTTGGTCCTTCTAAAGAATCAATTGCCTTCTTGACATACCTCATTAGCAATGCATTTGTAACTTTTGCAAAACTATTTGTGAAGGGTTGTTAGGTATTCCATAACTAATTTGGTTTCCTAAAGAGCACTATCTATAATGATTTTTAATTATATTCTACTTTAGATATATTTTTTTCATAGGGTCATTTAGGCCTCTTATGTTCGATTACATGAAATTCATTGAGAATGATTTGGAGTTAGGGTGAAGGTTCATACCTTTCCCCTGTTGATTAGTTTTGCCCCAAGTTCTTGTAGGAGTTGAGTTGTTGCTTTCTTGCCTCATTTCCTACTCAGCCGTTTGGGATTGTATTGGTTGGATGGAATGTTGGAAATGGTATCATCAGTCTTTTAATCTCCATGTTGCCTCTTGAATTTGGTATGCTTGATCTCCTCTTGGATTAGGTATGTTCCTTCTATTTTTTATATGTACTCCTCCAGGATGGAATCTAGGTCGTGCTTTTCCCATAATTTTTCTACCGTGTTAATATCCACTCCCCCTATAACCTCTTCTATTACTTGTTCCTCTTCTAAGTCACCATTTTTGTTTTTGGTCCATGTCTACATCCTTTGAGTGTTGTATGTTGTCACTAAGGATTTGGTTTGGAGTGCTCACATGGCTGTAAGCTTGGTGGATGGGTTGTTGATGTATGATATCACCTTCCTCTACTCTCATTTATTGTGTTTTTTTTTCCTCTTGTTCCTCTCCTAGGGTTTTCAATTTATTTCTATTGGATTGGGATACTTGACCTTTTCTTCCTTGAGATCTTTTGTTGTTCCTATTTCCGGTGGCTACTCTTGTGAAACCTTGATCATCAATATTCTTCTAAGCTTGAGGGTTGGGAGGTTGGGAAATATTCTAGGGGTAGTCTTTGAAAAGGTTCTTGTGTTCATCACACTTCCTACACCTAAAGGGTAAGTGTTCATAGTCTATTTTCTAAACCCACACTTCATCCTTGGACACTAGTTTGATTGCCTTAGAAAGCACACCCAAAACATCTAGATAGATGTAAACAAAAGTATATTAGACATACTAGCATGCTCTTGATCCTTCTAACATCTTTATGTACTATCCTATTTCATCTCCAATTCGATTGAGAACTAATTGTGACCAATATTTCATGGGCAAGGAGTATATCCTTAACCAAATATGAACCCATGTGAAATCCTCTATTTCAGGTGTGAAATTATCTCTTTTTAATAATATAGGTAGAGTCTTGCTAAGTTGAGGAAGTATGGGTCTCTCTAAAAAATGTTATCCTAGTCCTCTAGGAGATCAAACATCACCATGAAGATCTCTTTGGAGCCTAGATGAATCCTAATCTCCCACTTAGGGCACCACTTATTTTGTATCCTTCATTTTAAGGTATTCCTCTCAGGGCCAATGCCCATAAATTTGAAAATAATTGTCTTTCTTGCATGAAATCTCTATCTGTCTCTACATCTGGGTCTTGTATCTCCAAAAATTGGGTTTCACTCTTTTTTGGCTTACAATGATTGGTCGAATGTGGCAGAGTCTAGGTTTTAACACTTGAATTTGCCTACTACGAGATGTTTTTTTGTCAAAAATTTTCCCTACCACTCCCTCTTTAGTGCGACTAGCAGTCGACTTCATGAAGACATTGCAGATGTTATAGGTGGTGATACCTATGAATAAAAAGGGCTCAGGCTCCTTGCCTTTTTCTATGATGATTTCCTAAAAGGAGGGGGAATCTAAGCCGCCCTTCACACTGTCATGTCATTGCACATAATGGATGTTGACTAAAATCCACATGCTACCTGTAGAGTGTTATTTGTCATTTAGAGCACCATAATTAACTCTAGAAAGCTATATTTAGCTTTTCTTTATCCTTTCATTTATATTGCTATCGTTAAGTCTTTGTGCAGAGACTTTTTCTTTCATTTTCATTGTGCGAAGGCACTAATAAAATGGTTGAAATAGAAATAAACAATTTAAAAAGTCAATCATGTCAAGCATAGGCATCTCTCTACACAATGAAATATTTCTCCATAATGCTATCTACATAGTGAACTATTTATGCACAAAGCTCTTCGCACAAGCTTCAATAATAGATTAATTGACATGAAATTTTTTATGAAATTTTGGACAGTTACACTTTTGGCAATTGCGAGAGTGTTAGATATATAGTTTGCAGTAGTAGTGTGGAGAAGGTGTTAGTGTGGAGAAATTTGTTTTCTCCTCACTCCCTCACAACCATTCACTCATGATGTGCAATTAAGTTTTTGATAATTTGATTATATAGTTTAAAGTTGGATTGAGTTACAATTATGGTTTTTAATCATTTTAATATATAGTTTTATTTATGTGTTCGAAATTAAAAAATAGTTACATTTTTAATAATTTCAATATATAGTTTTACTCATGTTTTTGAAATTAAAAAACATCATAAAGGAACATTTTTTCACATCAAACATAGACATAATAAAGGATAACATATTGTTTGGAATAGTAGTGCATAAAAGTTGATTGTATGGAGAAATGTGTTTTATCTACACTACCACATAAGCATTCACTCATTGTGAAATTAATTTTTTAATAATTTAAGTATAATAGTTTAAAGTTGGATTGAGTTAGAATTACATTTTTAATAATTAGAATATATACTTTTATTTTTTCTTTTGAAATTAAAAAAAAATGCATTTTTGATAATTTGAATATATAGATTTATTTAGATTTAAAAGTTAAAAAAATCATAAAGGATTAATAACTTAAATATATAGTTTAAAGCTGGGTTGAGTTACAATTACATTTTTAATAATTTGAATATAGTTTTATTTATGTTTTCAAAACAAGAAAACATCATAAAGGATAAGATATAGTTTGCATTAGTAGTGCAGAGAAGTCGATTGAGTAGATAAATGTGTTTACTCTACACTCCCGCACAACCATTCACTCACTATGCAATTAAATTGTTAATAATTTCAATATATAGTTTAAAGGTAGATTGAGTTACAATTACATTTTTAATATTTTGAATATATAGTTTTTAAGTGGAATGTGCAGGAAGCCGGTGTGTGCAATAATTTTGCTCCAAGTTAATAGCTTTTTGAAGGATTTTAATTATTGATATTCCTTAGCACAAACTTGAGAGTTCAGAGGATGATATTGTGTCGGGATGAAAAAATTGTCTCAAACTAGTTTGTGTAGAGAATCATAATGTGCGGTAATCCAGTGTGTAGAGATTCACTCTTTTGCAATGTGCAAATATTTTCCCCACCCACTTAGTAACATCAGCAGACATAACAATATCAGTTTCATAACACTCGCAGATGGGCTAGCCATTTAGAAAATTAGAATG
Source organism: Pinus taeda (assembly GCA_000404065.3). Lineage (NCBI taxonomy): Eukaryota > Viridiplantae > Streptophyta > Pinopsida > Pinales > Pinaceae > Pinus > Pinus taeda. The sequence continues at coordinate 146,036 of APFE030524418.1, forward strand.
TTTTTAATTTTTAAAATGAATTGTCACAAACTGATAAAAATAAAAAATAAAATGCTCTCCACCAAGTGAATTATGTCCCATAAAAGCTCATTGAGAAAATTTAAAAATAGAAATAAGATTTCTAGAATATTGCAAAAATAATTTTGAATTTACAAGAAACATGGAATATTGAGCATTTTCATGAAACTTTCGTTAAAAGTGAAAAAACGTAACGAATTATTTAGATTCCATCCAATTTGACCATGATGTTAATGGTATAGTCCCTGATGAGGCAAGGACAAATAAGAAATTCACATTTAAGATTTCAGTTTTTAAGTAATTTTATGAAATTAAAATATTGATATTTTAAAATAGTAAAGAAATGAACATCTGCATTATATATTTTAATGACATGTACATATTATTTCGAAGTAAAATAAAAATTAAACTATTGGAATTTTCTTTTATGTTTTTTTTTAATCACAAATTCAACTACTCTTATTCTCAATCAGAGTGCATATGAGAATATCGATGCAATCAAATGTTTTAATCTGAAGTGCTCGAAAGAACAACCCATCACTAGAACTCTACATGCATGGCAAGGCTAGAAGGGACCCGTCAGGCATATGGAAGATAAATATGTATGTGGGTGGCTTCATGAGGCGTGTAAAATTCCACTGTGAGGTGTCAAGTGATTACATGAGGTTATAAACTTGGAGGTTGAAAGGAGTTCATAGTTGCGGAGAGTGGATGGACCAGGGGTGAGTTTGACTAGGCATTGCATGTGTGAATTTGTCTATTTTCTGCTCCATCTCCCTTTTCACAATGCTAAAAGAATACTTGATTTACGTTCTTGGTTAGCCAAGCATAATTCATTGGGGTTTTGACAATCCATGTCCTGTACTATTTGGGTTTGTGTTGAGTTGGGGGGTCTGTATATGGAATTGTTCTAGGAGGTGCCACTATTTCTATGCAATTTTGCATATGGTTGATTTGTCGACGGATTTTGTTAGCCTGGAACGCAGGGAGGGTTTGTAGGGAGGGTAGGCAAGGTTCACAAATTACATCCATGTGACCCACTCGGCTTCTAGCTGAATGGCCTTGGGAAATGGTTTATGCTAGGGGAGACAGGTGAATCCACGTAGTCGTAAAGAGTATCATTCTCATTAAAGCTATGGCTTCAGCTCCACAACTAAGTGGCATTCACCCGAAGGATAGTAGGGTAATTGGGGGCGTGAGGATATTGTTGTTGCTATAATTTCCTGTCAGCATGGGGAGGTTATTCCCTCGATTTACACTCAAGTGAGGTGGAATATATGGAGGAAAGCATCTAACAACCACAATTCTGAGTCTAAATTGGCATGTGTTGCTTCTAGAAATTACATTAAAGTATGTTATGAACATTAGATGGCTAGTAAGAAATTATTTCAAGTTTTATGTATGTTTCTTTGTCTCTGTATAGATATGTAGGTTGGAAATAGTTATGGGTATTCTGAGCATCCATCGCCATAGAAAACCTTGCAGGAAATGGGATAAGATGGTTCGTGCGACATCTAACTCTTGCAACCAACCCTGCCTGATCGAGTTTGAGGCTGTAAAAACAAGGGAAAGCAAGAGGAGGGGGAACCCAACAACCATGGGGGAAATATGGGAGGTGACAAACCAACTATTAATATCATCAGCGAAGCAACAAAACCTGATCATGAAGGCATCGAACTAGAAATCTGAAATCTGATAGAGAAGGTTGAGGAAGACCTTAACTGTTAGGTAGTATCTATGAAGATCAAAGGTGACGAATGGTGGGTCTTACGTCATTACCCAGGGCAAACCTGAGGCCAAGTGACACAATTAAAACACAACATTTTCCTCTACTAGTAAATGAAGGGAATCCTCACTAAGGCCCTGGAATTTTTTTTTTTTGAATATGCTTGCTGTAATTCATACGTCCCCGAACTACAAAAAGGTCTTCCAAAAAATCATGTTTGAAATGTAGATGCAAGATGGGCGCCTCTAGTGAATTGAAAATCATTTGGCATGTATACTTCTAGTAGATGATTTCCTGGGGTCGGATGAGAAACACCCGACTCTAATTGAATCTTCCTGAGTAGAAGAAGTAGATCAGTGAAATGATGTCTCTATCATTTTGTAGATTTTGATGTGGATAACATTTACTTTTACTTGCAATTACAGTTATGTTTGTAGGAAAGTAGATAGAGGGATAAATATGTACATACAGTCAAATGTAGCTTAGATAGAAAGACCAAAAATGTATTGTTTTTGGATGGAAACCATGCTATTAGGTTTCCAACAAACTTCTTTTCCCACAGGGGAAGTTGAGGCCACCTAAAAAATTTTAGAACTAGTAGTAACTTGCTATTAAAACTAATAGAAAAATGAGGTCCTACCAGGCTTAACACAAAAAAAAAAAAAAAAAAAAAATCAACTACTCTTGTTAATTAAGAAGGCAACTAATCTAAAGAGAAGCAATTAAAAGTTAAGTAGAAGAAATCCCATGGAAAGTCAAATAGGAGAAATCTTTAGGGAAGAAGGTTTGACTCAGTATGGATGTGTCCCTTATTTAAATAAACACATTAAGGTTAAGGGATTACGGTCTTAAATTCCCTATATAAGGCACATAGGCCATGCATAAAGCTTTAGATCATATGAGAATCTTCAAGATAAAGCTATTAGCCATCTAGTTTTTCTCGAAATGAAATACAAGAAAAGAATAATGTTTTAGCATATGAGTGATGGGTTACAACACCAAACAGATGATTCAATCTCAAATTACATTGCCTTCAACATTATACCTTATAGGGCCTATGTGTTGTGGATGCCCTCAATCACAATAAAATCCCTCTACAAGTACTATTTCCATTAGCGGATTTTTTTTTTAATCTTAGGCTTTGTGGATTATGTTTTGTGCTCATGAAAAATGTATCGAGCTGACATGTTTTATATCACATAATTTTACACCAACGTTGTAAGGTTCATATATGGTCAATTAGTGTTACCTTACTTTATTTCATAGTTTGGAAGACTCCATTATCTTAGTAGGAATCCATTTTGGGAAGACTCGACTTTTCTTTGTAGGAATTGATCTTTACTAAGCTATTTATTGAACTAACAAAAATAGTAGTTGATGAAGGTGTTGAAACATTTTTTTGAGGTATCATTGAATACAATACGCCAAAATGGTATATTTTAGATGGAAATAATCTCAGAGATGAGGCATTATAATGTAGATAGGTCAAAATTATGTGAGGTAATATTTGAAAGGTACAAATAACTTGGAATCCTTGGTATTAGGAAAACAAAAATCTAATTAGAATTCAATATAATAAATAAATAAATTTAATGTGCAAAAGTGAATGAAAATGAATTTGCTATATTTTAGATAATTTTGGAAACAAGTGTCATGGTAGTGGAATAATATCAAATTAGAAAACTGAAATAAATTAAAGTTTAGTTATAATAAAACATATAGGGAAGATATTTTGATTATGTAAAAACTTAAAATAAAATTCATTTAATATTAACACACTAGAGAAGGTGTCCATAAATTACACATAAAAATAAGAAAATATAATATTCATGAAAAAACTCCATGCGGAAAAAACATATAAATAGAATCTCTAAACATAGTTTGTAATTATGTAAAAATGGTGAGGTTAGAGACCTAATTTGACACCTAATAGTTAACCCAAGTTAAAGAAACACATGAACACAAAAATAAGTCCAAGTGGAAAGGTATTGGAAGTTGACCTAATAGTTAACTTGAGATAAAGAAACACATGATCAAAAAATAAACCAATGTTGCAAGGTATGAGAAATTGAAAGGGGTTAGGGTTAACAGAAAATATATCAAGCATGTTTGGGGTGAGTGAATATAGTATTTTTAAATAAAATAAGAAATTGAAAGCCATGAGAGTCTTGATAAAAACTTGAGGCATGCATAGGTAGACAATAAGAATAATGAAAATAAAGAAATCAATAATTTGTTATGAGAGTATAAGTGGAAATAATGAAAAATATTGTAAAAGAAATCAAACTAAAAATGTCACAACTATTTTTTAAGGATTTACTATTTTTCCTAAATATAGTATCATAGGCTACTATCTTGGTTAAAAAATTCAAATGTATAGAATGTCTGTGAATATTCAATAAAAAAACATGTAATTTACTAATAAAATCAGTGTTTTTGGTAAAATATAATCCATTTAACCATATGTATGTAAAAAACAAACAATTTTTTAATGAAATTGGTGAATATCTTTTCTCAGAAAATGTCGAAAAAATAGCCCATTTGCAAAATTTCGCCCCTAAAATTTTGTTTAGAAATCTAGGGGAAGAAAGCATATGAGATTTTTCTTACTTTGATAATTGCTTATGATTTATTTTTACTTTTATTGATTTACTTCTTCTTTCTCTTATTATAATTAGTGGTCTTTGTCATAAAATAGTACCAAACAATAAAGAACAATGAGACAAAGGACACCAGGTATAGGTGATCAGCAAGTGAAAAAACCTCTTCAATATTGAGAGGAAAACGTAAAAAATTCTTCTTCTTCTAAAATCTTCAATTGATGAATTACAAGATCCAGACCCTTGACCAAGACCCTCCAAGACCAAGTGACACCTTGCTTCTAGTAACTTCTCCAAATTCTAAGTTCCAACAATTTCTTCTACACTATCGATCTCCCCAACTAATTATTATACAACTTTGACCTACCTAGAAGATTCTTTTTTAACTTTGACCTTCCAAGTAAATTCTTCTACAATTTCGATCTACCAAAAAAAAATTTGCAACTTCGACTTGCCCAGAAAAATCTTCTGGAGAAACCCTATATCTTTATCCCTTCTCCTTTGCTTGGTAGATTCTTTCTCATAGGGAATTAAACTTCAAATATAGCTCCTTTTGATGACCTAACATCACTTTTGCAACTTGGCTTTTCTGCAATAGCAAAAACCCTAATTCGTTCACATGTGTGGAGAGAATTAGCACAAAAATAGTCCTAGAAACTTGACCTCCCTTCCTCCTTCGTCTTTCTCTTTGTCACCTTCCTATTGTTTCTTGTGATTGAACTTGAGTATGTGAAGTGTGTGTCTTCAAATGAGTTCGATGGCTCTACTTATAGGCTTCTTATCACATGATTTTTGGGCTGACTTATTGCTCAATGAGGACGACTCGATGCTTGTACATTTGGCATGGCCATGGAGGGTATTTTCACTCTAGTTTGACTCAAATAATTTTCCTTACAATATGTAACATGACCAAATGGATCATTCATAAATGACAATGACTCAATATCTAACAAACCTAGAAGCACTCAATGGGTGCTCTGACCTATAAAAATAAATTCTCTTTAGCATGAAACCCATGCCTCAAGATTCACAGTAATAAATGTATTTTTCTCTTTTCAATAAATACATAAAATCATGATTACATATATTACTATGAAGACCTAACCTAGTTACATATTTCAACAAATGTTCCCTAAAAAAGACTCACATTCTGTGTAATATTAGAGATTGTCTTAATGTATAATTTTCTATTAAGTGACTAGCTAGGGAATCTTCTCCACCTTTAGTTAAATTTTCATAAGACACTCAAAATTCAATTCAAATAAAAATAATAATGCAATATAAATAGAATGAGCCATGTATGTAGATATCTAATCTATCTTGGACATCCATTCTCCTGGTTGGGTGAATATCAACCACATACCAATCTAGGAGGCTGAATAGTTGGACATAATCTCTCCACCAACTAGACCTTAACAAACTCTTAAACACTAGAAACAAAATACTATACATAGAAAGCATCACAACTAAGACAACTAATAATTATATTTTCCATGTCTATTTCCTAATGACTACATGTCTCTATCTCAATTAGGAAAATCTAGTTGTGGTTATCATGTTCACAAAAATGAATATGTTGATATCCAAATTAAGGAAAAGCCATCTACCTGAATGCATGGGTACCAAGAGCTACAACCGGTAGACTCACGAGTCTATGTGTACATGGTTTAGTGAACAATTATATCTGCATACATGTACATGTACCTATACCTGCAAGACCCCCTCCAGAATTATCACCATTGGTTTTATCCGATTACACGTAACCATGCCCTTGTTTTTATTGGCTTACCCTAAACCATGAAAATGATTTTTTCAACTGACCCTAAGCCATGCTACAAGAATCCATGTCTACTTCACACTCACATCTGTGGTTTCAAGAACACAACAAAGCTATGCTTACAAAGTAATTTTGATATTACCACTAACTTCATGGGGGCACACATGCCTTGTAGGGCTGACAACACAACTTCAGGTACATAACATTACAAACTTTTGAATAACCATTGTAAAACATCATAAACTTTCCTACAAATACATGTATGTGACACATAATACACAATGTTCATGAGTATATTCGACAAACTTACACAATCTTTGAATTAGTTTCCCATGATCATCTATTTTTCATTGTTTCTATCACACCAACCAATATGTTTTGCTCTTGAAACTTATTATCCACCATAGAGTATATTTTGTCTCCTTTTTTTTTCCGCTGGTTGAATTGTTGTCTTGGATTTATCTATGATTCATTAGAGAATTTATTTCATAGGTGGAGATAAGAATTGTTAAGTGTGGTAAGTCATTTTTCCTTTCTTCCTGCAATCATCACTTCTACCTGCACCCCTATTCTTCCCTGTGCACAAAACACTTTGAAAAAAAAATATGTCCTTTCTCTTTCGAAACATATGGAGGAAGTGACACAACATGTAAAAAAGTCATCCTATAAAGCTTAAGAAGAGCATTCCTAAGAACACAAATAAGAGCTCTCTTGGCCTCCCATGTGGCATTTACAACCAACATCACTTTTCTTATCATTGGTGGATAGTCTCAAATAAAATAAGGTTTAATCTCCTATATCATATTGTCATCATAACAAAACATTTGATTCCTAGAAGGTAAAGCTCAAAAAAAATTCCTTTCCATTACTCTTCTTCAATACTACTATGCAGAAGGAAACCCTTAATGCCCACCCAAAACATCTCTAGTCAGTCCTAACTCTTCAGAAAACTTGAACTCACACAAATTTTAGAAGGTTCCAACTAGCAATAAAAAATCCATGCTCACCACACGAGTACCAGTCCAGTCACAATGGCTATAGATTGTTTGATAACACTTTGAAATCTTTGCAACTAAATGATCTGGCCAAACAATCCCTTTGAAAAGGGAAAGAGTTCGGATTAATAGTGTGTTCTATAGCGTAATATCTTAGATGCTTCAATAGATAGGCAGTCTATTATTTCAATTCAAGTCATACCCAAAACGATTACTGACTCTAAACAAGTGGACTCCACCAACTAATGGGACAAGAGAAATAATCTTCATGGCCTACTAACAGTCACTCCACTTAATGGTTTGTTGTTAGCTTATATAAGCTCTAACAGGATGCCTCACTATCCTCAGCCTCTGTAGGGCATCATTATACACAAAAGTATATAGATAATAGAAAATACAATGGTAGTTCTCCTCAATCGCTCAATGATATCTCATGTAAAAACAATGGATCACACAAAAAATTTAATTCCAACTCAGCTCCCGTTAGACATGAGAGAGCGTATAAGTACAACATGTATATTTTATTGACAACAAATTTAAAAAAAAAAACATGCTACACAAAAAATAAACACAATACTCTTCAAAAACAAATACCTCACTATTTTCCTCTCCATGGAGGAGCTATGTCTGGAGATAGATAGTCTCACTTGGACATACCATCTCTTGGTTGAGTTAATATCTCAAATAGACACAGATTTAGGAGGCTAACTAGTTGGAGAGAATTCGTCCACCAACTAGACTGTCATATACCACATCTATTTTTGTTTTCACGTATAAGATATATATAAAAACCCTCATGAAGGTGGACATGCCATGGTTTTCTCTTCCTAATCAGTTGTCTTAAAATATAACTATCACCACCTATTCCTTATTTTCCCCGAGGTGAAGAATAATTTATCCAAGTATATCTTCTCTTTGTAATTTAACTCTTTTATTTTGATTTCATAACACCACTACGAAACTTTTCCTTAGGTAACTTCACTTGTTCCTCCCCCTAACTACTTGAGTTTGAGTTTCATCAACATCCCCTAAGCACTATGAGCTTATTGAAGGATAAGGGCATTTATATAATTCCCTTGCTTTATATTGTGGTCACACTCTATTGACTATATTTATAATCGATTTATCGATATACCTAAACTTTTAAACTAAATGTTGAAACATCTAGAAGGGGTCATCATCCACTTCCATATTATATGTTTTTTTTGGCATGACCGTTTTGATTTCACCCATTGTGGATTTCCAAGTGTTTTTTCCCCACATTGATGTATAAATTCTTGAACAATGTGAGCATCCAAATTCTACCAAGGCTTTATGGTCACGTGAAATTCATATGGTAACAGGTACTATGGAGAGATGGATGAATCATAACTTTTACCTAAGATCCAATGGTGGAAATTTACTTGTGTAACCCCAACCTATCACAATGCTTCCCTTTCCACCTAATTTGTTTTTTAAATTTCTCTCAAGAGTGTTATGCCAAGAGGCTACGGCCAATATCACTATCTATCCTTGTTTTAGTTGGACCTTTCACTAGAATTCCATGGAAAGAGAAAATTCTCTTGACTCTCATGAATTTTTCACCGAATCCTGGTAAGGTTTTAAATAAACCTTCATGTAATTACACTCTATGCCTTTGCATTTGTTTTTTTTTTTAGTTACTTATACATTTTGTTTCCCGTCTAACTATTTTAGGCACCATGGTGTGAAGCTAATAGGGAGGTGGTAAAGTAGGAATATGGTACACATAAAGCTCCTTTGGAGAAAATGTAAATACCCACCTCTAGAAATAGTTGTTGGGAGAATGGTTTTACTAACTTTTTTGTAGAGTGATTCTCATTTAAACATTATTAACTTAATTTCATGGCTTGTTCAATTCCATTTATTTTGGTTCCTCCTAGTGTTGTCCTTGACTATCACGAAGTAGGGTTGAGATTGTTGGAAACAAAAACCACCTTACAAGTGTCAAGGGAAAGAAATTTGAACCTATAACCCATCTTCTTCTTTTTTCAACTGAACTTTAAGTTGCACTGAGTTTAGCCAATGGATGTTTCTATTTCAAAGCTCAACCATTATGGAACATTTTATATTTACCCACTATTTGCTTTGTGGAATTTCTTACCACCCGGTGGGTGCACTACTGACCCTAAGTTTACATCACCAGGTTATAGGCGCAGGTAAATCACTTCCTTCTTTAGATAGGTATTAGTTACCATTCTATGTGCTTTGCCTTTACCCCTTAATATAAGGTTCTTTGTATTTATATTATGAATATCTAAGACTCATGGCTTTGTCCAAATTTAATCACTACAGGTATAATGATAGTTGGGTTCATTGAATTTCATGCTAATGAGATCCACAAGTAGTGTTTAACCACCACCCTTATATTCCTATAGGTTTGTGTTCCACGCATAACATTATGGTCCTTATTGCAACATAATGACCCTAGCATTAACTGTTACATTGATGATAAATCTTTTCTTATGTTATTGAAGGGATTGTAATTTTTTTCCCTTTGGTGTTACTATGTTGAGAGGTGATTATAAGTGGAAAGTATCCATTAGGCATCTATCCTATGATTTCTATTGTGTATGAAATCTTAGTAAATTCCAAGGGGGGCACAAAATAATATATTTAACATAAACCCTCTTGGGTATTTTGTTTTTTCTATTTGCTTGCTTAACTTCTGGATTGATAATTTATATAGTGTAGAAGTGTGTATGTGATTCTTCTCACTGTGGTCACCTTTAGCATAACTTTTTTCTTAACGAATTGCACTCTTGTTATATTTGTTTTCTCAAATTCTCATAGAAATTCTTTTTTTTTAGTATTAGTCTCTATTTCCGTTGTGCTTATCTGAAATCTCAATTCTATAAGATATGGTGCTATTAATTGAAAAGAAAATAGGTACTTAACTATTAAATTTTATTTTTTTCATATTTTTATCATATACCTCTTAGTAGAGTGTTTGGTGTTTCAAGGTGCAACTTCTCATACAGTTTGTCTAATATGTGATTTTTGAATTGCACATAACAACTACTAGTTTCCTTATATTTATTCTTAATTTGTATTGTTATACTAGTCAAAAGAAATTTTCTTGCATCATAAAATGGTAAATGTTAATTGATCAAATTTCTCTTCCTAATATGTAGTTCCATAGTTTTGTACATGATGCTATGATAAGTAGGTATAAATGGGTTTAACTTTTGCCAACTCTTGTTAAGAATAATGTTGTCCATAGTTTTCATCTACTCCCATATTTTTAACCTTGCACCCAACAAATATATAATAGGGGAAAAATTACTAGTATCTATATCAAATTCCAATCAATTATGTGAGAATTATCATGGACATATTCTTTTAGCAAAGAGATATGAAGAAAATTGTGCACTTTAATATAGATGGGTAATGTCAGCTGATATGCTACTGACCAGATTCTATCCAAAATATCAAAGGCATATAGAATTGTGGTGCCATTTTTGTACAAGTTTCGATTCTTAAAGTAATTTTCCTCGATTTCACTCTTAACTATATGTGGTCTCCAAAATTAAATTCCTTGTGAGTTCTCTTTTTTTTAGCATAATTTTTCTACCTATCCTGTGCAGTTTTTATGTTTTGTCTATCTTTTTGCACCACCTATTACATTTCTTGCAATTTATCTGGCCGAAATATTAGTTTGTCCTCAGGTTGACTCTAGCTGAGAGGTGTGTGGCAATTTATTCCATACAAGGCTTCAAAAGGACTTATTTTTATTGAATTTTGGAAGTTGTTGTTGCAGGAAAATTATTTTAAGTGAATAAAATATTCCCATTTGGTATGTTTATCCATATTGTACATCCTTAGAATGTCCTCCAAAATTAATTGGTGCTCTACATCTTCCCATTAGTTTGGGCATGATATGAAGTGCTAAAGTTTAGTTATGTACCAATGCATCCAAATAAGGTTTTCCAAAATTTGGAAGTGAATTTAGCATCATTGTCAGACAGTATCATCTTTGGAACTCCATGTCATTGGAAAATATCCATGAAAATGTTGGGAATCTGTATTGTTACATAGGCAGACTGTGCATTTTCTACTTTACTTAAGGTGTCTACCATCACCATAATGGAATCATGTTGTCATTTTGCCTTTGGCAATCCTATAATAAAAACAATGAAATCACTTCCCATTTACATTCAGGAATGGGCAGCGGATTTAACAATCCATTGTGATGTTGATGTTCCACCTTCACTTGATGACCTTCTAGGCATATTGACAAGTATTCTGCCACCTCCTTTTTCATGCCTAGACAAAAACAAGCTTTTCTTAATGTTGTTATCATATTTTGACATTAGGGATGTCCCACATACGGTTCCTTATGATATTCATATAATATCATTTGTTTCAACACCTTTACATTTCCAATATACAATCTCTTTATGTAGATTAACAAATTTTTAGAGTTTTCACCATAACCTGGAATTATGTTTGCTGCAATTTTCCTCGAATTTCCAGGTATTCATCATCTTTCTGTATTGAATTTTTAATTTTTTCTACAAAATATATATTAATAATGCTAAGAGATATCTCCAGCAGTGAATGTGCATGTCTTCTTAAATAATCCTCTATTTTATTTTCTTTTCCTTTTATGTGTTTAATATCAAACTCGAATTCACTAAGAAAAGACATCCACTTAGCTTGTCTAGCATTAAGATTTGGTTGGCTGAAAAAATATTTCAAGATGATATGATCTATTACCAAGGTAGCTTTCATCCCCAATAGGTAGTGTCCCCATATATTTAGAACATGTATTACCATAACTCTCTCTAAATCATATAATGTATAATTATTTTCATGTATTTTCAGCTTCCTAGACTCATAAGTCACTACTGAATTTTCTTGCATCAAAATTGCCCCTAGACCTTGCAAACAAAGATCTGTGCAAACAATAATTTTTTAATTCCAATCTGCAATTTTTCAAATAGGGGCTACTGTAAGAAACTATTTCAATTTGTCAAATTTTTCCTGACACTTTGTTCTCCATTCAAATTTTTTTCCTTTCTTTTGTAAGGAAGTAATATGGTAGGTCAATTTAGAGAACCCTCTTATGAACCTTTGGTAATATCCCATGATTCCCATAAATGACTGGGAATATGACACATGCTTAGCTATGGGCCGATTCAAAATAGATTTAACCTTTTCAGGATTCACATACAATCCTTGATTTGAAATAGCATGTCACAAATATTATATTTTGTCCTTGTAAAACTCACATTTACTCTACTTACCATATAATTGATGCTCTCTTAAAGTTTGTAGCACCATTCTGAGATGTTCCTTGTGTTCTTCATTATTGGAATACACCAGAATGTTGTTTATAAATACCAACATGAATTTATCACGGTACTTATTAAGTACACTATTCATTGAACACATAAAGTTTTTTGGTGCATTTGTAAGGCCAAATGGTAACATTACAAATTGGTAGTGACCATATATGATCAGGAAAGCCTTTTTATGAATATTTTCATCCTTTATTCTCAGCCGGTGATATTCATTTCTGAAATACATTTTTTTAAATATGGTTTTCCCGCTCACTTAATCGAACATATCATCAATACGGAGCACCAAGTATTTATTTTTAATGTTTAACTTGCTTAATTGTCAATAATTGATGAACATTATAAATATGCCATATTTCTTCTTGAAGAATAACATAGGAGTCCCCCAACGTGAGACACCTGGTTTAATATATCCCTTATCTAATATTTCATATAACTGCATCTTCGATTCTAACAGCTCAGGTATACTCATTCTATAGGGAGCTCTAGATACCGGGGTTGCACCCAGTACCAGATCAAAGGATAAATATATATCTTTGCAAGTAGGTAAGCCCGAGATTTCCTCTAGAATAGCATTCCAAAGTTATTTAATGATTTGAAGGGTCTCTATATTTTTCTCTTATGTTTCTTGTTCATTTGTTTCCACATGCACCATAAACAACTTAAAAACTTTTCTTGCACAATTTTTCACTGTAACACTAAAATCTGTCTAATTGATATGGGTTTCGGTATTCCTTTCATTAGTTGGGTTTGTCTATATTAACTCAAACGCTTATTGTTTTTCCTAAAAAAATTATGACAACTCCACCTTTTACCAACTAGTACATGTTTACTAACACACCATAAGATCGTAAGGGAATTATATTTAAATTCACTTTTGTGGGAAAGCCATTTAAATTGATATGAAATTATCTCTGATCGCTACTTCCCTTCCTCTTTGTTCCAGTTTCTAAGTGTACCAACCATGCATCTTAATTTTTTCAATTTTTAGTTTTCATTTTTCCATAATCTGAGAACGAATGTAACTTAAACTAACCCTTGGATCAATTAAGATAGAAATATATTGGTGAAAAATATTACCTTCAATATTGATCATCATAGATTAGTGCTTCACTTATCTATCCTCTAGTGATGCACTTATTCTTGGGATGTTTCCATAAATATCATTCAAGGTGCTTGTCTTGTAGACAACTTGAATATTTTGAATAGATATGGGATTATGGGTGGAGTCTCTCAATATATGGGGTTCACCACACCCTGATAACCTTAGTGGTTTTCTCTCCTTAACCCCATTGGTTATTTTATTGTTCAGATCCATCGGTTTGGACATTGTTTGAGATTGTGCTAGCTTACTCAAATTTCCCTAACTGAAGCCCTTCATTTGATGATCCTTTCCAAAAATTTTAACATAAGACAATTTTTGTCTTTTTGACCCCATTGAAGATTTGTTTATGTACTTACCTTCCCAAGGCTTTGATCCTTCACCCTTATTATTAAATTTTTTGTAGCATAGTCTTTCTTTCCTTACCACCTCATTCATTATTTTAGGATTATTGAACTCAACCATTTCCTCGTAAGGGGTTGGTAGGAAGTTAAAAAATCATTGTACCTTGGATTTCTCCTCTTGAATATAAGGGACATAATGCACTAAATTGGTTAATTTCACCACAAACTCATCGATAGTTAAATGCCAACCTTAACTCATGAAAATCCTTTGATCTATCATCACAATATTGTTCATTCAGATATCAAGACTTAAATTGTTTTTAGAATTCATCCTAGCACACTATCTTCTATTCCATGGTATGTACTATTTTGACCTCTTCCCACCAGAGAGCAGATTTTTTTTGTAGCTGATAAATGACCAATCCTTCCTTCAAGTTTCTCCTGTAGTCATAAACTTGAAAACACTTAGTCATGTTGTGGAGCCAAGCCTCTGCATCCTCTTCCTTTTCACCATTAAAATTAGGGGGTTTTATTTTCCTAAACTCCCCCTATAGATCCATATTCTTATTTTTTATTTTTTTATTTCAGATAAGTCTTATCTGATTCACTTCCACTTTCATACTTCTATGATTCCATCTCCATAATTTTTCATTTTGGTGGTTCTATCTCTCTTGTTCTATGACTATAGTTTTTAGTCAAATCCTTATCATCCTTTCATGTTCCTTACTAGCCTTTAACACTTGTTCATTGTTGTTCCTGAGGTGGGCCATCTCTCGCTACAAACTCATGATAATATTCATGAATTGATATGTTGGTGGGAGTGCTTCCATTCCTCAAATCTGCATATAATTCCACTGTTACTGCTATAGGTGGAGATGGATCCTCTACCATTCTATTGTAGCCTGATTCATTGCAATACCTTATAGTCAACACAAACAAGTATTAGCAATTCTAGACTTATGTCAACGTTTATATTCTACACATCTCTACTTATTAATGTGGTGGTTCATTTCAAGACCACTTTTGAAACTGTGTTCTTCAATTTTTTATTTTTTTTTATTTTTGAGATATAAATTGTACATAAACAATCTAATGGAAGTTCAAATCCCATTATTTTTCTATTAATCATTTTTCTTAAAATATAGTCTCGCAACCTATTCCTTATTTGCACGGAGGTGAATAATAATTTATCCAACTATATCTTCTCTTTGTAATTTAACTCTTTTATTTTGATTTCATAACACCACTATGAAACTTTTCCTTAGGTAACTTCATTTGTTACTCTCTCTAATGAGTTGACTTTGAAATCAATGAATATCCTATAAGCACTATGATCTTATTAAAGGATAAGGGCATTCATATAATTCACTTTCTTTTGACTGTGGTCACATTCTGTTGACTATATGTATAATCAATATATCTATAGACCTAAATGCTTAAAATAAAGGTCAAAACCTATAGAAGAGGTCCTTGTCCACCTTTCTTTTCTATCATTCTTTTGGCATGACCCTTTTGATTTCTCCTATTGTGGATTTCCAAGTGTTTTTTCCCCACTTTGATGCACAAATTCTTTAACACTGTGACCATCCCAATTTTGCCAAGTCTTGGTGGTCACGCAAAATTCACATGGTAAGTGGTACTATAAAGATATGCATGAATAAAAATGTGTCCCTAAGATCCAATGGTTGCAATTTATTTGCATAACCCTAACTTATCAACGTGCTTCCGTTTTTTCCCATTTTCTCTACAAATTACTCTAAAGAGTGTCATGTCGGGTGGCTGCCACCAAGAACACTATCTATCCTTATTGCAGTTGGACCTTTCACCAAAGTTCCACAACAAGAGAAAATTCTCTTGAATCTCATGAATTTCTCACTAAAGCCTTGTAAGGGTTACAATCAACCTTCATGTACTTACACTCTATTCCTTTGTATTTAATTTTTTTTCTTGGCTTCATTAGTTATACATTTTGCTTTTCTCCTTATTATTCCAAGTATCATGGAGAAAATATAATAGTGACATGGTAAAGCTCGAATCCAGTACCCATAAATATCCTATGGATGAAAGGTAAGTAACCACCTCTGGTAATAGTTTCTAGGAGAAGGGTTTTACTAATTTTTTTGTATGGTGATTCTAGTTTGAACATTGTTAATTTAATTTCTTGGCTTCTTTGATTCCAAGGCTTTTAGTGCCTCCTAATGTCATCCTTTACCACCATGGAGTAGGGTTGATATTTTTGGAAACACAATCCTCCCTACAAGCATCAAGGACGAGTAATTTTAACCTACAACCTCTTTTTTTTCTCTACTGAACTTTAATTTGTTGCTCAGCCTGGCCGATGGTTATGACTATTTTAGAGTTCAATCCTTATGGATCATCTGTTATTTACCCACTGTGTCCTTTGTCAAATTTCTTACCACCCCGTGCATGCATTGTTGGCCTTAAGATTCTATCACCATGTTACAGGAGCAGGGAAATCAGTTCTTCTCCCTTACACAAGTATAATTCACCATTCTATATACTCTACCTTTGCTCCTTAATATAAGGTTCTCTGTATTTATATTCCAAATATATAAGACTCATGGTTTTGTCCAAAGTTAATGAGTACAGGTATGATGGCAGTTGGGTTCATTGAATTTCTTGCTAACGAGATCCACAACTAGCATCCAACCACTACCCTTATATTCCTACAACTCAATGATGGACGCATAATGTTAGGGTGCTTCTTAAGAACAATCACCTTAGCATTAGATGTTACATTGATGATAAATATAGTCTTGTGTTATTAGAGGGATTGTAATTTTTTTCGTTTTGACATTACTTCATTGAGAGGCAATCATAAGTGGAAACTCCCCATTAGGACTATAGCCTTTGATTGATATTATGCGTGAAATCTAAGGAAATTCTTGGTGAACTACAGAATGATATATTTAACTTAAACCCTCATAGGTATTTTGTTTTTTATGTTCACTTTATTCACTTTTGAATTGATAATTTATATAGTGTGGAAGTGAGTATATTATTCTCCTCACTATGCCCACTTTCAGCAGAATGTTTTTCTTGATGAATTATGTTCTTGTGATTTTTTTTCCTGGAATTCTCATAGATTTTTTTAAATTTTTTTAATATTAGTCTCTCTTTTCATTATGTTTATCTGAAATCTCAATTCTATAATATATGTTGCTATTAATTGAAAATAAAATAGATATTTCACTTCTTTTTTCCATATGATTATCATATACCTTCTAGCAGAGGGTTTAGTGTTTCAAGGTGTCGATTCTCATACAGTGTATCTAATATGTAATTTTTGAATTGCAAAGAACAATTCCTTATTTTAGATTTTAATCTTTTGTGGTAGTTTTTTGTAGTGGCATGATCTGGATTATCCACAGTTTCGTGTTCCTTATTTCCTCATATTTTTTCTTAATTCATATTCTTATCGTGGTTAAAAAAAAATCTTTCATCATAAAATGGTAAATGTTAGTTGTTCAAATTTCTCTTTGTAACACCCCCTTTGAGGTCTACCCAAAGTAACCATGCCAACTGAGGGAAACATGAGGAGATATGCTACTATAATCAAACTCAACCTCCTATGTCACCTAGATGAAGTGGAATGAATAGAACATCACATACAGTCATCCAACTTCATCAACAGAATACTTAGGACACATGTCAACCACTCAAACAGGCTCTCCCTAGGTCTCACATCTATCCTGGACCTTGTATGCCATATTTCATCTCCTGTTATGGGAAAGGGAGTGGCCAAAAAGCTAAATTCCCTCTCACAGGCCTGCTTGCTAGCAAATGTGGACCAAAATTGCAAGTTCTGTGCTAGAAACCCCGAGTTTTAAGCCGCTTTTATAGCCCATAATCGTGGCGTCTGCCCAAAACTTGTTGTAACTTTTAGAATTCATTAAAAACATAATAAAAGTGTTGATCAATAAAACATCACCCTTAGGACTAGGCTTGAGCATCCCCACCCCTGACTGACATTTTGTTAAACACTTGGCATCAACGAAACCTATAGGTCCAGGATACAAGACATAGCATAAATGAGTAAACAAACTTATGAAACATAACTAGAATGATAACCTCCTTACCCATTGAACTATTACATCATCAATTAGGTATTGTATCCATCCATTTTATAGTTACAAGTAAATATATGAGATAACCATGACATCAACCAATCATTCGACCATGCTTATAACCAACATAAAACCATATAAACATTAGAGATATGACAACCATTAAATCCACATATAAATAAATGCAAAAGTAATACAACTTAGATTTTATTACTTATACACAAATACGATAAGGTTCAATACTTCCATATTCCACTCGACCATAGGTATGGCTAAACCAAATCTCTCTTTCATCCAATCACCCCAGTGCCACTTTCCAAGCATGAATGTTGGATCTCATAGAATAACCAATCCAAGAACAAACAAGGGAATCTAGATGTTTAAATATTCCACCCTCACCAAATTGTGATCACAACAAAATTGGTGCTCTGATCACAATTGAATATAACTTGGAATGTCATTCGAAATATATCACTATCCTTGAGGAATTTCCATCTCCTTGTCTCTCATGCTTTACAGCAACCTAAACCAATATCACTATGTTGTAAACAAAGACTACTCCCTCAGGAATTACATGTATCCTGCCAGAACCAGTTGAGGGATTCCTAGGCCTTTATGAATTAAAGTTGAGACCACCTCCTCCTCTGATTCTGAAATCCATCCAGCTATTCGAAAGCCTAAAATCCAAAATAAAGATCCCAACATATCATAGCATCCAGAAAAAGGATATGCTAGGCTAAATTCCACTATTATATGCCGGCAAGTCCATGTCGCCGACAACGGGACAACCATACACCAACATGAAAAGCCATGCATGTCCAGACCAGCTAAGAAATTAGACATGCAAAAGGTTACTTGCAAGTATTCCCGTTGAAGGTGTTTCATCCTACTTTTCTTTCCTTGATCCTTTCTTGCTTTTCCTTGCTGCAAACTAGTGTGCTTCAAGAAAAATATAAGCGACCAAGAGAGTGAGAGAGAGATACATACATACATACATACATACATACATACATACATACATACATACATACATACATACATACATACATATATATACATACATATACATATATATATATATATATATATAATATATATATATATATATATATATATATAGTATATATATATATAATAATGAGAGAGCTCCAAACTTGAACTTTACAAAAGCCATGAACTAATCCTTAGAAGCCTTTCTATGCATGAGGCCTCTAATTTCTTCATTTTCCATTCTTTTCCTTCAATTTCCTCCTCACATGTAACCTGTGACCTTTTACCTTCGTTTTCTCCTAATTTCCTTTATTTTCATAAATGGATGTGCCAAAAATATTTTTTTCCTTTTAATTCCTCTTCCTTAGCCTTTGCCAATTTCTTGAGCCAAAACACACATTCAGTGATGCCAACTAGGGTATATTTTCCCAACATTCTACTTGGATTAGTTGCCGCTTAACCGTGGCATTATTTTGCATTTGTTAACTTTTATTACATGAACTTTTCACCACGGCTGTTATAGAACCATCCCCCTTGGGGAACAGTGTCCTTGGTGTTAAACCACACCAAGACCTCAACAAAACTATTGAAAAGAAAACATACTGCCCATGGATCTTTACAACTTAGCTCGTTGCAATATTTACAATGAAGGACCTGCTCAAAAGCAAAACATCAGGACAACATGACTAGATAAAAATCATACCGCATATTGAAGCTTTATAACAAAGCTCATTGTGGTATTTAAAATAACCACATATACACATATTCACATTTTCTAAACCAGTAAATAAAAGGATGTGATGCCCATACCAATCAACAGGGGAATCTAGAAGATCACACCTCCACCCTCAAAGTAATACCAAGATTCACCTCCTTCCCGGGAAGTCCAAAATCCATTGTCATAGTCAAAGTTGCGTCCAATGTGCAATGCTACAACCTTGCGTCACTTGTCCTCTCAGTGAATAGTTATTGGTTCATTCTTTCAGGGCACACTCCCAATGTGTATATAATTCCATCTAGCAATGCTAATGATCAAAACCAATATATATATATGATCTTCCCTTCTCTGCTACACAGTCCCTCAAGAAATCCTGTCACCCCTTTCCATGCAGTCACTCACCTTCCAAGTTCCCCAGAATCCACTATCTTGGGTGATCCATCCCTTGTCAAGGCTTCCTCACATCAGAAGATACAAAACAAAGGCATATACCTCCCTCAAAACCATGATATTGGTCACAACATTCTCCTGGAAATCGACGGCGAATATTGGGTACCAGTGTCCCACGATGGCTGTGCTCCTGAAGTGTTTTACTAGCATATTTCTTAATGTTCTAATTTATTTCACTATTGCTACCTATTCTTGAAAACAATTTCAACCACCCAACGGGGCGTGTTCATGCATTCTTGTTCCAAGCAGATAATTTCCATTAGATTCAAATAAATTGAAACAACCACAAATCATATTTCGTTGGTATTTAGACAATAAGGTACACTTGCAATCTTGTTTGCTTCCTATCACAACAATTCAAAACAGTGTATTTCACCAAATCAAAATGTATAAAAATACCACATCAAGTTAGCTGAAAATATAACCATCAAAACCATAAATCACATGTAACCATCATAAACCCAATCATAGATCACGCGTAATCATCATAGACCATAATCATAAATCACACACATACTAAAACTGAATAAAATACTGATACTTATCCTTTAATGAATCCTTAGCTTCCACCTTGGTAATTATTATGTACACATTCTACATCAGTTGCCACACTAGAAAAATACCTAGTGTCTTCTCCTTAGCCATCTTCACATACATGTAGTGTGCATCACACACATACAACTACACACGTCATAAAATAGCATGCAATACATGCATCTATAGCATTTTCATATGTACCATATGTACACTACAACCACCTTCGCAATGTGTGCACAACAACACATGTACATGGTATGACCTACACAACATGTACATAATGCCACATGTACATTGCATCATTGTACAACATGTAGACAATACCAAATGTACACATCATCACATGGATGAGATGTGTGCAACACCACATGTACATAGCATCACATGCATGACATGTACACAACATGACATGCACACAACACCACGTGTAGAAGATGTACACTGCACCACAAGCTCACATCACCACTTGTACAATCATGCACACAACACCATATGTACATAGCACCATATGTACAACTTGCATAGAAAACCATCTGTACATAACACTACATATCCAACATGTACATAAAATAATCTGTACATAGCATTGCATATCCAAGATGTGCACAACACCATATGCACACAACACTGCATATCCATCATGTACATAACACCATCTATACCCAACACTACATATGCAATATTCATACAACACTATCTATACCCTCTTGTACATAACATTGCATAAACAACATGTACACATGCTATATATACACAACACTGCTTGCTCACAACATCATAGATGAAAGATGTACAAGATATACAACATATGCACAAAAATAGTACCTCACATCCAAAAGCACATTGTTTCTACCAAGAAACCTTGCTCCGAGTGTCTTATCTATGCTTGTCCTAACATGTCATAGACCACACTGATTTCATTTTGTTTATGTATCCTTCCACATTACCTGTCATAAACATATGCATAATACAAGTATACAATATCAATTCATATCCACATGATATTGACGTCGTATATTTGTCGTGACTACTCTTCCCACTTGATTCCTCATGAACCAACAATCTCTCCATGCCATTCACCTGCATAAAAAATTATTCCTCCACAGGAATGAACCTTGACAACCTTGTCAGACAACAGCGACATACATACATACATATATGATCATTAGCATAAAATAATCATCACTCTGCTAGACAATGACATGCATACATATATAAACATCATCATAATCATGATCATGACATACTTACTAGATAACATAAAGTGTAGGTTAAGAGAATTCCTTTATCCATGTATAACATGTACAACATTGAGAGCAATCATTCCCAACATAGGCAAGGTTTCTAACACCTTGGATCCTTTTAATTTATCTTTTCTAGTTACCTTTCACATGCATGTACTTCCACCATCCATTTATCATTATGGACCAGCCAGTCTAATCGAATGTCATAGTCTTACCTTCCACTCTGCTTACTCATGCACAGAGCTTCATTTGAGTCTTACCTTACTTGTTGGGTACCACATGACTCTCCCCAATCTCCACTAACTTTCCTCTCTCCCAACCAATTCTGAAGACTCAAAACTTAAAAGGCAACCTAGAAAGAAAATTAGAAGAAGATCATGAAAACCCATAACAATAATACGACACTACAATAAAGGGGCATAGCTATGCACGAGACACATGCAAAATCACAAATGAAGTGAAACAATCACAAAAGACCAATAGCACAAGACTAACAACAGACACCATCGCTCAATCCCCATGGTTCCCAGTGCTTCAAAGGAAAGTTCAACCTAAGCCTTCTTCAAGATTCATGGCAAACTCTCTTGCCATCCAACTCCCTGCACTACACTTCCATAAACACATAATGTCAATGCATAAATAAACATAACAATACATCAATTACCTTTTCTTTTCGTGCCGATATTTATGCCTTGCAACTGAACATATCCACGCCATATCTCAAGGGAGTCCAATTATCTTAAGAAATCCACTTGTAACTAGAGACTAGCTAATACACATGTCGGGTACATGTTCCTAAATCTAACACATATCCACATAATGTAATCAAAATCAAGGTTAAGCAAACTCCCTGTATGTAAAGAACTTATTTTTTTAGAATTAGGGTTTGCAAACCTAGCCAAAGGAATTCTTGCACAATTCCCTTGTTTTACCTTTTTCCGTGTTGCAATTGAGGCTTACTATGCATTGTTGCATCACCGAACTGTTAGTTATATAAACAAATAAACAATTACCTTGCCACACTAATACCAAGCATGTTTCCTACAACTTCTCACACATGTCAACCACATGTTCCACATATCAAGGCAATCATATTTATCAATTCAAAATCAACCTTTATTGGGATTGGAAATCATGTCATAATCCATATTAAACTCATAGTCATCAGTTATAACACATAATACTACAACTATCTCTTATCATTATCAAGTACATGTATTCTATCTCAACTCATACGTATTAGCATAATCATCTTAAAACAAGATAATCTGAACACATACTCATATTATGCAATTCATCAAACATTCAACCAACTTTCAACATACCATGTTAAATAAATAAACTAAAATCAAATAGTCAAGAACCAAATATACAACATAAGAAAACTTGTACATTACTGTGTCTTAGGGGAGGCTATCTTGTCTACACAATCAATCTAGTTAGTATAATATTACTTCACAACATATCAACTCAAACATAAATAAGATCATGCTATCTAGAGTAGTGAGTAGCTAACATGTTTACATCATAACTCATACACAACTATCATTCACACATATGCAAAGTCAATCTATATTAGTACAACACCATATCACAAATATGTTGGCTCATACCTGACTGTGGTAACTATAACCATTTTCATAGGCCAATGCAATTTAGCATGATACATATAACATCAAGGTAGAATTGATATAACCCTAATCATCAAGCTAACTATCATTCTCATCAACAACATATAGCCTAATCATCAAGCTAAGTGTCATATAACAACAACAAGTTAACCTATAACATAATTATCATCAACATATAACATAATTATCAAGTTATCTGATATAAAACAAAAATAGCAATGCATACAACTACATGTTACAATAATCCTTGACTATCTAACACACGTGCATATAAGAACACTAATCAACTAACATCTATCATGAATGTAACCATAACATCAAAAGACATGTAAATAACCCTAATGTATATAAACCTAATGCATATAACAATCATTGAATTACATGCCTGCATGCCAAACATATGATAACTATATGATGATCTTCTCTTACCCTAAAGTCCAATGCTATAACCTAATTATGATGTTATACATCTCCTCCTATATCTTAGCCAACACATTAACATCACAAAAATCAATAGCACCATGATGACCCAAATTGCATACCATGACTTCAGAAGGAATATTTGACCTACTATTCATGCATAGATATCACCAACACGATACATGCATGACCACAACCATTACTCCATTGTACGCATTGCCACATGTGACCATTAACATGCATACGCAATGCCTAATCAACTACACATACATATGAATGCATGTAGCCGAGCATACGATATCAATTCTTGTAATCAACCTACAAGACTGATACATGTAATCAAACATAAAAGAATGCCACCTAACATACAAGCATGTAATTAGGTTTCATATAATCATGTAAATAGTCATATACCTCAAATGATGCATTCCACAAAATCACATTAACTTCCTCATGACAACCTTACTACAATGATTATCAATCAATATGCAATGTAATAAGCACATGAAATGCAAGTGTAAGAGACACACATGCAACTGACATGCATACGTGACCAACACATTCACCCGAGGAGAGCACAACCATGCTCTGATACGAATCTATAACACCCCCTCCCAGGTCTACCCAAAGTAACCATGCTAGCTAGGTAAACATGAGGTGAGATTCTACTACAATAAAATTTGACCTCCTATGTCACCTTAAAGAAGTGGAATCGATAGAACATCACATACAGTCATCCAACATCATCAACAGAACCCTCAGGAAACAAGTTAACCACTTAGACAACATGTCCATAGATCACACTACTTTTTGTAGCTCTTAGGCCATAGTCGCTCTCATTTTATGGACAAGGGAGTGGCCATCAAGATAAAGTCACTCTCAGACACTTGCCTACCAATGATTGTGGACCATAATTGTTAGTTTTGTGGCAATGACCTCGGGATCTAAGGCACTTTTCTATCCCAAAATCTTGGCCTCTACCCAGAACTTGTTTTAACTTCCATAATTCATTAAAAATGTAATAACGATGCAAATGAATCAAATATCACCCTCAAGACAAGGCCTAAGCATCCTCAACTAGGACTGACATTCTATCAAACACTTGAAATCAATGCAACCTACAAGACTTGGATACAAGACATATCATAAATTATTGAATCAACTTATGAAAATGAAAAGGATCACCTCCTTCCCCATTGAAATAATACATCATCAATTAGGTCTTGCATCCATCCATTTAACAATTACAAGTAAATATATGAAATAACCATGACATGAACTAGTCATTAACCATTCTTATAACCAACATAAAACCATATAAACATAATAAACATGAAAGCCATTAAATCCACATATAAATCAGTGCAAAAGTAAGATAATTTATCTTTTATTAATCATAGGCAAATTTGACCAAGTTCGGGACTTCCACGTACCACCTGACCATAGAGATGGCTGAACCAAATATCTCTTTTAGCTAGCCACCCCTGTGCCATATTCCAAGCATGAATATGGGATCTCATAGAAAACCCAAGGGAATCAAAAGGTTAAACCACCTCCACCCTCACCAAACCTTGATCACACCAAAACTAGTGCTCTAATCACAATACAATAGAACTTGGATTATCATATCAAATCCATCATTATCCTCGAGGAATTTTTCGTCTCCTTGTCTCTCATGCTTTATCGCGATCCAAACCTAGACCACTAGGCACTAAACCAAGGCTACTCCCTTACACTCTACCATTTATCTCGCACAAACCGGTCAATGGATTCCTAGGCCTTTGGGAGTGAACCTTGAGACCAATTGTGCCCCAGATTTTGAAATTTATCTGGCCATTCGAAAGATATAAAACCAAACTAAACATCCCAACATACCGTGGCATCCGGAAAAAGGCTAGGCTAGGCTGAAATCCATTGTCATAACCTGGTAAGACCATGCCACTTACAAAAAGATAACCATACACGAACATGCAAAGTCATGCATGCACAAACCAACTAGGAAATCTAACATGAAAAAGGCTACCTACAAGTATTCCTGCTGAAGGTGCTTGATCCTACTTCCGTTTCCTTAATCCTTCCTTTCTTTTCCTTTCCTTGATCCAAGCTAGAGTGCTCCAAGAAAACTCTAAGTGACCGAGAGAGAGAGAGAGAGAGAGAGAAAAAATAATTAGAGTGCTCGGAACGTGAACTTGACAAAAGCTAGGAACTAATCCTTAGAAGCCTCTTTATGCATGAGGCTTATAATTTCTTCATTTTCCATTATTTTCCTTCAATTTCCTCCTCACATCCAACCTGTGACCTTTTACCTTGCTTTTCTCCTAATTTCCTTTATTTTCATAAATGAATGTGCTAAAAAGGTCTTTTTTCATTTTAATGCCTTTAGCTTAGCCTCTGCCAATTTCCTTAGCCAAAACACCCATCTAGTGAAAGCAAAAATACACATCTAGTGATGTTCACTAGGATGTATTTTCCCAGCATTCGGCTTGGAATACATGTCCCTTAACTATGGTCTTATTTTTCTTTTATTAACTTTTATTACATGAACTTTTCACGAGGGCTATTACATTCTTCCTACTTTGTAGTTCCAGAGTTTTGTAAATGATGCTATGATAAGTAGGTATACACGGGTTTAACTTTTCTCCACTCTTGTTAAAAATTGCAATGTCCGCATTTTTCCCCTACATGCATATTTTTAAGATTGCACCCCACAAATCTACAAGAGGGCATAAATTACTATGTGTAATAATATCTTTCTTGATAGGGTAGAAAATTTATGTTGTTTAATTGACTTTTGCAAAATTCCTCACAATAATATTTTTTTTCTACACATGTCTCATCCCATTGGTTATCTTCTATCATTTCGTGTTGCGTGTTTTTTTCCTAATGAAATCCTAGGTTCCATTCGCTTACCATATAACAAATTTATGAAATAAACCCAAATAATTTGTTTCTATCCCCAACACAAGTTGTATTTAAGCTTGACTCATTGTAACTAAGCACATCCATTTTGACCTACTATGTTTGTTAAGAACATTGCACTATGTTATGGTGTCTTGCGCTAATTTATACGACTCAGAGTGAGTTGGTACTCTAACGTGTTCTAATGCTAGCATAATAAATGAGGGTGAGTGGTCTAACTACTCTCTCATTATACTCATACCTCACTTCCAAGTGTTTTCACTTCAGTTCAACCCTTCACACTTGCAAGAAAATATGCATAGATCATAACAAAATTACCTTCATACTTAAATAACGATGAATACACACACACAAACACACACATATATTTCAACTAAATATACAGATAATAGATTTCTATGTTAAAATATCAAATATACTCTTATGGCTCATGGAGACCTTTACTCTATTATAACATAATCCTTGACATGGACATAAATACATTGTTTATATGCACCAATAATCAAGTAATCAAATCAGAAGCTTATATGTACACATAAAATTCTAACTATATTTGTTGTTGGAACTATACTTGGCAGAAACACTATCCTCCCAACCATGACCTGAGCCACCAGATCCCCCCGAGCTGATATATGATTGCCTCCGAATCAACCCCCTCATTGATTTTTGAAGGCATATTTGATAATCATTCTTTTGCATCACAAATACGATAAGTAGAAATTATATTTCCAATTATTTTTAGAGATATCCATTCCTACTATATCCCCATTACAATAGTAAGATCCGCAATTGCCTCCGAATCAACCCCCTCATTGGCCCTTGAAGGTATCTTTTAGAATCTTCCTTTGGAATCACAAATAAGATAAGTAGAAATTATATTTCCAATTACTTTTAGAGATATTTATTGATACTATATCCCAATTGCAGTAATAAGATACGCAAAGAAGAAAATTGCTCGAGAGTAATTCACTAATGAGTGAAAAATGTTCCATAAAATTACTAGAAAAGAGAAATGTAGAATATTAAAGAAAGGAATTATAATATTCAAAGTATTATGTCTCACAGTGAAAAATACCATTTTACTATATATATATATATATATATGAAAAAATTCTTCATACTCATTCATTATTTATATTTGCTTTTCATGTGAACGTCCTTCATTCTCATTGTTAATCAATTAATTGTTTGCTATTGGTATAAACAACTGTAATTATTATAGTACTTTCTATGACAACAATTTCCAAGTTATTTTATAGTACATAAATGTTGAAATAATGAATAATCAACATAGATCCATCTTCATACCAACTCTATCAAGCATTCAGAGGGATCAAATATCTCGATATGCAAACCACTTTTTTGAGTGCAAAAATTGAGGAAATGTTTCCACCTCAAGAGATTTGATCTGTATCGATGCTTGATAGATCTGTGGTTAAGATGGTTTTAGGTTGGTTATAATACTATACAATATTGATATCTATATCTGTGTGTCTCTTTCTTATTCCCTCTCTCTATATCACCCCCCAAAAATACACACACTCTTTATATAGATCTGTCACTCTCTCCCTCCCTCTTCCTCTCCCTCTCTCAATCTTCCCCTTCTCTCCCACTCTCCTCTATACCTCACTCTCTCTCCACCTCTCCCTTGTCACTCCTCTTTCTTCACATTTCTCCCTCTCTCTCTCCCCTTCCAACTCCATATTTCTCTCTCTCTCTCTCTCTCTCTCTCTCTCTCTCCTTCCAACTTCATCTGTCTCTCCCTCTCTCCCCCTCTCCTTCTCTCTCGTGAGCCTTGTCTCTCCCTTTCTCTCCCACCTCCCACTGTCTCTTCCCCCCACCATCAATCTCTTTCTCTCTAACTCCGTCATTATCTCCCTCCCACTCTACTTCTCTATCTCCCCTCCATCTTTGTGTCTCCCTCTCTCTCTCTCTCTCTTTCCCTTCTCTTATTATTTGTCTCCTCTAGTCTTCTCTCTCTTCCCTCCTCTCCTATCTCAGTCACTCTCTCTCTATATCTACCTTGTCACTCTCTCTCTCTCTCTCTCTCCACCATGTCTATCTATGTATTTATTCTTCCCTCCCTCTCTGCCCCTACAACTCCATCTCTCTCTCACTCTCTCCTTCTCTCTTTCCACCCTACAACTATGTGACTATCTCCCTCTCCGTCTCTCCCCCTCTCTTCGTCCCCTATCTCCCTTTCTTAAATTTGATCCTATTGTATTGTGTTTAATAATGTATCTAGATTAAAACACTCAATTAGTTGTAAAAAATTAAACCTATGTTTAGGATCAATAATATCAAAGAAAAAAGATTAATGAAAAACTTAAAAGAATCATGTAGTATATTTCCTCTATTATTGTTAGTGACTTTCCTTGCGCTTATCGCTTGGATCTTTCCTAAAATGGATCTATGTTGGTTCTTAATAATATTATTTATATTTTATAATATTATAAAATCATGAGTTATTTTCTACGAGAATAATTTTTAGTTGTGAGGATAGAGGGTTTAGTATATCTCAGAAAAATTAATAACCTTTTAAACCTCTTAGATTTTTTGACAAGATTGTAAAAAATAAAACTAAAATAAAATATTTATAAAATATTTTGATTTTGAAATAAATTGTGGTTTTTGGGGCATATGGTATTGATAAGCCATGGTTTTGGCCATGGTATTGTAACAAATCCTATTTACAAGTTAATAATAGCCATGGTAACGTGGAGGTGAATATCCATGGTTAAGAATCTTGTCATAAAATATTTTGATTGTGGAACAAGTTATGTTTTTTAAGCATGTGGTATAGGTAAGCCTTGGTATAGGCACATGGTATTGTAATAACCTATTTACAAGTTAATAATATCCATAGTAAAGTGGGATGAATATCCATGGTTAAAAATCTTGTCATATTCTTATAAAATATTTTGATTGTGAAATAAGTTATAGTCTTCGGGCATGTGGTATTGATAAACCATGGTATTGACCTATAGTATTGTAACAAAGTCTATTAAAAAAATAATAACAAAATGAGAATATATCAAATTGAATATTATTATTTTTATTACTTTAACTTTTTGATTATAAATTGAGATAATATTTAAATATTTACACTCATCTCTCATATCACTTTTGACTTTTCATTATTTTAAATTAAACCAATATTTTTTTTTACATATTTACATTAAACACCTATACCCATCTCTAAATTATTTAAATTCTAAAAATAATATATTATTACTATGATTTGAAAACTTTAACCCATACTTATTTGCCCAGTTGATACATCAGTGAAGAAGACATTCGGTTGTTGAAAATTTAACGCTTTCTCAAAACTCGATGTAATATCGAACATTGTTGGTCTGACTTCAATTGAAAAATTTTGAATGTGTATAGCGTGGTATATAAAAATTTATGATAAAAATTGGTGGCAAAACTTGGTATATAAAAATTGGTGATATAAGTGAATAACCTGAGTAGATAATATACAAATCATTGTTTCCATCGCTTTTCTGCACGGATGCATTGAAATAGTTTGGAAACCTCGTTGTTGGAGACTACTCAACCATCAGTATCATAACCTTAACAGTAGACCAGATTTTCAATGTTCCTTTCTGCTAGTTCGTATTAGTATAGAATCTTCCTTATGTAATTAGTATAGAATCTTCCTCATGTAATTGATAACATTTACATGATAACATAACTGGTATAGCTTATGTCAAAACCACTTTTTACACATGCATTCAGTGTATCATTTCGCAAAAGTCGTGAAGCCCTCTTCCAGAAAGGCAGCACCTCCAGAATGATTAATCATAATGTAAACCTGCAATCAATGTTAAGGTTTTGTATTAATTTTCCCATCGAGATTGAACTCATTGGCACGGAATAAGACCTCTAATAATTCGATTTCAATGAAGTAATTATTGTGCAAAAAGATATCCTTGGCACAGTTTACACGACAACGGTACAGATCTCTCGTTTCCCTCGAGGATTATATGCTCGGAAGGTGGAATGATATCAACTTTGCCAACTCATACAACTTCAACCTTATAACAAATTTAATTGTATTGTAATTAAATGGGATATTAAACAACAATATGGTTTATGATTTATATTGGACTTGGCTAGGTTGTAACTAAATAGGATACGTGATCGAGAGTTAAGAAGTAAAGGAAACGAAGTGAATATCATTAGCGCTACAAACCAACCTGGATAACTTCTTCGAGAGAATACATACGAAATTGTTTGTAATCCACATAATTGCTTCATAAAATTTTGTTCACTTACAAGGGGTTAGTTTAATTATACTCGAGAGACCGATCATTCAACGGCTAGAAAGAACCAATTATTGTTGACGAAGGAAATTGTTACAAAGGGCCACATCTACATTTAGAAATATGTTTATTTTGAAATAGATTTGTAGGCTACCTTGAAGCATATTTTGGTAATTGTGTATGCAAAGGTAGTATTCTTAAATGACAATGTTATCCATGAACTAGAGCTATATATACTTAAAGTGGAGATCATTAACAAAGACCTACAAGATGACCTTTAAAATACCAGAAAAAGTTACCTATCATAGAATTATTACAATGACAAGTTTATACTATTAGGTCATGTTATTCTTCTTCCTCAGTATGTATCTAAGCTCTCATTGACATTCCATGGGATGATTTTAGCTTCCTAATGTCAAAAACATTATATTTTTCACACTACATTAAGAAGATTTCTTAAATTCAATAATTTTTTATTTTTTTTAAAGTCTCATACACTTTTACGCCTTGTGGTAGCAGGAGACGATGCATAAAGTTTCACTAAATGAGCGGTTTTGCTAGATGCTTCTCTCTTCACCTTGTCTTGCTAGATGCTTCTCTCTTCACCTTGTCTTGAGTTACTCAAAACTCGCTTAGAAACAGATTGTGCAATTTCTAAGGAAATAGACATATTTTAGTTAATAATAATGAAATTGAAAAACATAGTAGAAGGTAAAGAAAAGAGACATCATAATGGATCTGGAACTTACTTTGACTTGGATTAAACTCAAAGAGATGGACTAATGATCGTGAAGAGGCATCTAAGATTTGGTTCTCCATAATGATCAAATGTGGGAGACAAAGAGGAAGAGGTGGTTTCATGGGTAGTTTTTTTCTCCTTGCCATTGACCAGAGGTTGTAAGGGCCAAATCCTATCCTCATTTTCCTATCCCAAAAACATATTTTGAAGTGAAAACCAAATTGAGTAAGTGAAAACCAAATTGAGTAAATGAGGCCACTGCAATCAATAACACATCACTTAATCAAATTAATACATACGAGATTCCTATGTTCAACACCCTGGCCGTTCAATTTCGAAATCCTTTACTCATCCTTGAGCTTGGAAGCCACGGTCCATATTTCCCTTTAGAAACCTTCGTAACTTTAAAGACAATCGCTAAATTTTATTCTTTCTTATAAAAAATTAGGAAATTAAAGAAAACGTTTTCAACCTTGTATTCAAGAATGTCATTCTGAGAGATTTGAACTTGATTTTACTTCATCGAAGCCAGAAAGGCATTTTATATTTTAAAAAGTTGTTAGAAATAAACCATTAAAAATATTAATTATATATTTTTAATTATTAATATAGAGAAGGTATACAATTTTCACATTTTATATGGTCTATTATTTGAAAAAATAAAAAAATAAGTTTCAAAGTTTATACCTTTATTTTATATAAATTAAATAGAATTTAAATATATATTTTAATATTCTATAAATAAAATAAAATAATATTCTATATAATTTTAAAAATGTAATTATATAATTAAAGGAAGTTGCAATCTTTCTTTTTTGATTCAAAATAAAATTCACAAACTTGGGATTAATAATAACATCATCCAATATTATAAAAGGTCTATTATTTTCCACGGAGCTAAGATTTCCATCTTATCAAATCGATTAATTTACCTGGGAAAACTTGTATATTTAATTTAATTAAAAAAAATAAATTTTTTAATGCAAAAGTAGAAATTTTAGATTTAAACTATAATAGAATTAAAGGAAAAAATACTTTACATCCAAAAAAATTCTGAAATGTCAATTTGAAATAAAAATTAAAGATGGACAAATATGGAAATACATTATTGTTTAGCCTCCGTGAATATATATAGTATATGAAACTAACATGAAAATGTATGTGTGAAGCAATCGTATATCCCACATATAAAGCTAAAAGAGAAACACGATGAAAAACACTACCAGGCCCCACTCCAATGACGAGAGTTCCACCACTCGTGATTAAAATCTGGGGAGTCGAACTCTAATTAAAATTTAGTTATCACTTGTAAGTTTTGGGCATGATACGTTATTTAATATTATGTGCGGGGAGCGTATAAGTATTAATTTAATCGGAATCAAAAAATTAATTTTTTATTTTTTTTTAAACTATTAAAAATATATGTGTTATTTTCAATGTTTTTTAAATTGTATTTTGAATGCCAAATAATATATATATATGAATAATATAATTTAATTATAGAATTTTTAATATTTAAAAAATATATTATGAAGTTGATATCGAACATAAATTAGATAACATAAATTTTAATATTTTATTTAAATATCTTGTTAAAATATTTTTGAAAGTATTAAGATTTAACATTATATAATTAAAATTTAGTTATTCACTTATAACTTTTGGTGCATTTGGCATAGTTTATGGGAAGGGGATAATGGTATTTGAATTTAACATCAGTCAAGAAAAAATTTAAATTTTTGTAAATGTAAAATACAATTGTGTTATTTTTCATTGTTTAAATTGTATTTTTGAATGAGATTATATATATGTAAGAGAACAAATATAATTTTTAATCATAAAAGCTTAATATTTTTTTAAAAATATAAATGAAGTTGATATCGACATAAATTAGTTAACATAAATCTTCAAATATTTAATTTTGTTAAAATACTTTTGAAAAATATAAGATTTAAACATCATTCACATATTTTTTTTTTTGCTTCTAATTACTTTATAACATATTATTTTTTTAAATTATACTTAACATTATTTTCCTAATTAAAACATATTTTTTTTTTATTTTTTTTTAAATAAATAAAAATGGGCAAACTTGCATGAGACTCTCCACTCAATCATCCCATATGCAACTGTTAAATTAAATTTGATTAATTATTTGAAATAATATAAATACTTAATGTATATTCCATTTTTGGTATATTCGTTTGATGAAATGACATGACATTTTTATAACTAACTGTTTGATCAAATTACCTGCAATTATAATTGAAATATAGAATTTGCACTAATTGCTTCAATCTGAACTTGATATTGATATTAGGGTTTTCATAATTATCGGTGTGGACTGTGGAGTATACTACATTTGTTACAGTTTTTTCCTATTTTTGTTTAAGGCGCTGCTTCTTATATTGGGAATATTTTATTAATGAATGTAATTTAAGTATGGGGGATTACGCAGTGCATTATATTAGATACATTTTGGGATTCAACTACGTTAAGTAGGTCATTCAAACGTATGACCATTTCCATGAGAGGTAGTCGTAACTGACTAATTTCTCATGATTTTTGAATAGTTCACTTAGCACTCATTGCATCGGGTGATGCTCACAGGGGTGAAGAAGTGGGATTGAAACTAGTGAAATGTGGAGAACGAATCACATAGCATCAATCATCACTTCCGGGGCTTGCACCCGGTAACCAGGACTTCCCAGGAGGTCACCCATCCCAGAACTCCTCTGGCTCAAGCGCGCTTAACTGTGGAGTTTTCCACAATCAAGCCCACTTAGCTTGCTACCCCATTTGCAAAACCTTAGCAAGTATTGTGCTTCATGAACCATTCAAGTTTAGAGATCCCTTGACTCTTTTTGAATTTAAGTATGGGGGATTACGCAGTGCATTATATTAGATACATTTGGGATTCAACTACGTTAAGTAGGTCATTCAAACGTATGACCATTTCCATGAGAGGTAGTCGTAACTGACTAATTTCTCATGATTTTTGAATAGTTCACTTAGCACTCATTGCATCGGGTGATGCTCACAGGGGTGAAGAAGTGGGATTGAAACTAGTGAAATGTGGAGAACGAATCACATAGCATCAATCATCACTTCCGGGGCTTGCACTCAGTAACCAGGACTTCCGAGGAGGTCACCCATCCCAGAACTCCTCTGGCTCAAGCACACTTAACTGTGGAGTTTTTCCCCACAATCAAGCACGTTGGCCTACTCTGTGCATTTTTCCAAAGCACAACTGCTAGCCTGCTCAGCACATTTTCTCAGTGTCGGGAAGCTGTTGGGATGCTTTGCACATTTTTCCCATACAACACAAAGACCAGATATGAACCAAGTGCTTGGTCAACTTGTGGTTAGTCGATGGAACAAGTGAACCCAAGTTGTTAAGTGATAGATAAAATAAAATAAACACAAGTACCTAATCAGTTCAGGACAATTGCTATGATTTCGAGGAGGGAGGCTCCAAATAGAAGTAAAGGAAAAATTTTGGAGGGTGGTTGTAGTCGCTACAACACTTATGTAACTATGTTAATATTCAAATTTAACAACAATTCATCATAGTTATATAAATGGGAGATTTTAATTTTGTGATTGGAATTATTAGGTCACAATATATGGTCAACCATGGTCTAACATTTCATTTCAACTTCAAGGTGGATGGAGTGGGGTTGACTTTTGAATGAATGAGTAGTTAAACATGATTAATTATGGTCAATGATGGTTGACCATGGTTAACCATGGTCCAACATTGCATTGTGATAAAGATTGTCTCAATATGAAAATCAACCTTTGTCAACCATGGTCCAACATTGAATTGTGAGAAATATTGTCTCATTATGAAAATAAATCATGGTCAGCCATGGTCACATTGTGACAAAGATTGTCTCATGGTCGAAATTCATGTTGTGACAAGTGAGGCCATCCATGGTCAATCATGGTCCAACAACTATGGTTGACGATGGTTTACCATGGTTTATAATACCTTGGGTTTATAGCATTAATCCCTTGGGTTTATAATCTCTTAGGTTTTTAGTATTAATTCCTTGGGTTTATTAGTCCATTGGGTTTATAATATCAACCATGTTTGATAACCATGATCAACCATTGTCAACTATGGTCAATAAATATGGCTACATTGTGACAAAGATTGTCTCATCGTCCAATGTCACATTGTGACAAGCATTGTTAGCCATGGTCAATCAAGGTCAATCATGGCCAACCATGGTGAAATGTCACATTGTGACAGAAATTGTCTCAACCTTCCTCAACCATGGTCAAACATTGCATTGTGATAAATATTGTCTTGATATGAAAATCAATCATGGTCAAACATGGTGTAACATCGCATTGTGACAAGGATTGTTTGTATGAAAATCAACCATCTTCAACTACGGTCAACATTGTTTATTTTTGGGTTTATAATATTTATCTTAGGGTTTATATACCTTGGGTTTATAATATTAATCCCTTGGGTTATTAATTTAAGGGTCCATATTCCTAGGGTTTAATATTATTCCCTTGGGTTTTTAGTATTAATCCCTTAGGTTTATAAAATCAATCATGGTCAACCATGTTTTGTAAAATCAATCATGGTAACCAATGGTCCAACATTGCATTGTCACAAGAATTTCCTCAGTATGGAAACCAACGATGGTTCAATGTCACATTGTGACAAAGATTGTCTTCATATGAAAACCAATCATGCTTAAGCATGGTAAACCCTAGGGATTAATATAAAAAACCTAAGGCTTATAAACCTAAGGGAATATTATTAAAACCTAGGAATATGAACCCTTAGATTAATAAACCCAAGGAATAAATATTATAAACCCAAGGTTAATAAACCAAAATAGAAATATTATAAAGCCTAAAATAAACATTGTTAACCATGGTTGATTTTCATAATAAGACAATTATTGTCACAATGCAATGTTGGACTATGGTTTCCATGCTTGACCATAATTTATTTCCATATTGAGACAATGTTATTGATAATGTGACATCCAATCTTTGTGGAAATGCAACGTTGGACCATTGTTGGCCATTGTCCCTTGGGTTTTATATTATTCCATTGGGTTCATAACCCCTTGGATTTATTATTCCGTTGGGTTTATAATATAAATCATGATCAACCATGTTTGAATGTTGCATAATTAACCATGTTTGTTTTATGGTTTATAATATTTATCTTAGGGTTTATATACCTTGGGTTTATAATATTTCTCCCTTCGGTTTTTAGTATTAATCCCTTGGATTTATTCTTCCCTTTTGGTTTATAATATTTATCTTAGGATTTATGTGACTTGGTTTTATGATATCAATCCCTTGGGTTTAATATTATTACCTTCGGTTTATAATACCTTGGGATTTTAGAATTAATCTCTTAGGTTTATAACATGAAAATCAACCATGATCAACAATGTTCCAACATCACATTGTGTCAAAGATGGTCTCAATATGTAAACCAACCATGGTCAAGCATGGTGAATAACCATGGTCAAATTGTGAAAAAGATTGTTTCTTCGTCCAATGTTAGATTGTGACAACCATGATCATCCATGGTCAACCATGGCCAACCATTGTCCAACATTGCATTGTGACAAATGTTATCTCAATATGAAAATAGATCATGGTCAACCATAGGCCAACATTGCATTGTGACAAAGATTATGTCAATATGAAAATTAGTCATAGTCAACCATGGTCAACCATGTTTATTTTAGGGTCTTATATACCTTGGGTTTATAATATCCATCCCTTGTCGCATTGCGACAATCCCTTGTCACATTGTTTCAATATGAAAACCAATCATGGTCAATAATGACAACGATTAAATGTCAGATTGTGAAAAATATTGTCTAATATGAAAATAAACCATGGTCAACCATGGTCCAATGTCACATTGTGACAAAGATTGCCTCCTTGTCCAATGTCACTTTCTGACAACTATGGTCATCCATGGATCACCACAATATGAAAATCGGCCATGGTCCAACTTTGCATTATCACAAAGATTTTCTCAATATGAAAATGAATCATGTTCAAGCATGGTCCAATGTCACATTGTGACAAAGATTGTCTCAATATGAAAATAAACCATGGCCAACCATTCTCCAACTTTGAATTGTTCCAAATGTTATCTAAATATGAAAATACAACATGCCCAACCATAGTCCAACATCGTATTGTGACAAAGATTGTGTCAATATGAAAACTAATGGTAGTCAACCATGGCCAACTGTGCTTATTTTAGGGTCTTATATACTTTGGGTTTATAATATTTATCCCTTCAGTTTAATATTATTCCCTTGGGTTTATAATATTTATCTTACGGTTTATATAACTTGTGTTTATAATATTAATCTCTTGGGTTTAATATTATTCCCTTAGTTTTATAATACCTTAGGGTTTTAGAATTAATCCCAAAGATTGTCTCTTGGTCCAATGTCACATTGTGACAACCATGGTCCAACATGGCATCATGGCAAATATTGTCTCAATAAGAAAATCAATCACGGTCAACCATTGTCCAATGTCGCATTGTGCCAAATCTTATCTCAATATGAAAATAAATCATTGTTAACCACAGCCCAACATCCCATTGTGACAAAGATTGTGTCAATATGAAAATGAGTCGTTATCAACCACGCTTATTTTATGTTTTATAATATTTATCTTAGGGCTTTTATACCTTGGGTTTATAATATTTATCCCTTGGGTTTAAATATTTCTTTGGGTTTATATAATTTGGTTTTATAATATTAATCCCTTGGCTTTAATATTATTCGCTTGGGTTTATAATACCTTATGGTTTTAGAATTAATCGCAAAGATTGTCTCTTGGTCTAACGTGACAATGTGACAACTGAGGTCATCCATGGTCAACCATGTTCCAATGTGGCATTGTGACAAATATTGTCTCAATATGAAAATCAACCATGGTCAACCATTGTCCAACATCACATTGTACCAAATGTTATCTCAATATGAAAATAAATCATGGTCAATCATAGTCCAACATCGCATTGTGACAAAGATTGTCTCAATATGAAAATCAATTGTGGTCAACCATGTTTATTTTAGGGTTTATAATATTTATCTTCAAGCTTATATACCTTGAGTTTATAATATTTGTCCCTTGGGTTTAATATTACTCCCTTTGGTTTACAATACTTAACTTTGGGTTTATAATATTAATCCCTTGAGTTTAATTTTATTCCCTTGGGTTTATAATACATTGTGGTTTTAGAATTAATCGCAAAGATTGTCTCAATATTTATATTTAATTGGCAATATTAACTACATTTATATTAATTAATAATTAATTAACAATATTTATATTAATAAAAAAATGAGTATATAATAACAAAAATAGTATTATTATTAATATTTATTAATTAATAATGCTATTAAATTTAATTTACAATATATTAATAATTAATTAGTAATATAGTAATATTAATTAATAATAATAATCATAATAATAATCTTAGTAATTATTATTATAGTTTCTCCATATATAAACCACATCTACTAATATAATTATAATGGTAGAATAGATTATTTTATTATTATATAATTTATTATGAATAAATTATTCACTGTTATGGTTTATTAGTTGAATTATTAAAAAATTTAATATAATTATTGATTATTAATATAATTATTTTTAATATTTTTAATTTCTATTTATATCAAACAATTTATTATTAATAATATAATCATTTATATTGTAATAATATTATTGTAGTATTAATTTTTTAATAATATTATTTATAATAATAATAATTATAAATGACTAATATTTTTTTTTTTATTTGGTTAGATTACATTTTCATTATGTTTAATTTCCTTTTAATAAAAATATTAATATTATCATAATAATATTAACCTTAATAATATTAAAAATATTCATATCAATATTGAAAATTAATATAAACTTATACAAGTTTATTAACCACCTTTAATAATTAAAATAAATGTAGTTGTGCTACTATAAATTTTAATTAAACTTTTAGGATATTGAAAAAAGTGCGAAGTCACAGGAGAGGTTAGCTCTCGTTGACTAGCAATATCCACTTGAGCAATGGACAAAACATAGTGAGATATTGCAAGATTTGAAGATAACGTTGTACAACCTAGTGGATGACAGGATATGATCTTTGAACAATAGACCGGTTCCCTAAAGTAATAAAACATGAGTGGCTTGCATTGACTGGGGGGGGCGAATCCGTAAGAGTGAACGGCATTTGTCCTACGGATTTTGGCATTTCTTTCAATTTTCAATTTAAAATCATCTTCGCTATGGTTTTGCCTAGTACGTGCCACTAATTTCAAAAATTCAAGTTTGCGTACTTCAAATCTTGTTATTTCAACTTGGTATCAGAACTGGTTGGAACACAACTAAGGATTTTCTCGTCATTATTTTAGTGGCCCACGAGAGTTACCGATCAGCTTTAATGGAATTGACTCTTCTTCACATATGGCGATGCATTTTGACAATAATTATAGAGTTGTCTATAATACTATTTTTTGGAGATTTCAGTGACGGAATCCAGCTGAAGAAATTGAGGTTAAATTTTGGTTTGTTTCAGTTAAAATAGTTTTTTAACTGCATATTTGGATTCAGCACCCTCGAAAACCCATAACTATCAAACTTACCCATAACTATCAAACTTGTGATTCCAATAAATTGTTGCGCAAAAAAGCTTTCAAAAAACCGCCTTACAGACAATAATAATGTCTTGCAGACCCGTATGATTTTCATAGTATGCTGTGTGGTTCGAATTCGATGAGCGCACCGTCCTTAATGTCGTCCACATTATGCAAGGAAACAATTCATATCGCTTTCAGGATATGGCGAGCGGATTTCGCTGGTGGTATAACTATGCGCAGGCTGTACGTTTGAATCGATAAAACGATGCCACGGACGAAGATGCAGGGCCACATGGCTTACGACAGAGGCTATCTATGTGATACTTCGAGATTTAGACCCGGCCGACCCGTTCTTTACATTTTTTTTCTATTGGTGTCAAGGTTGTGACTTCGAATCTTATGCAGGGCAAACAGAAAAGAAAAGACTGCTGAGCCTAATTCTGAGAATTTGCGATGGCCACGTCTGGCCGTGCCGAAGACCAGATCGTGCACGACCTTCTGCTCCATGATTTCTCTCATTAACCCGGTACGTTGCCGTTCTTGGCTCGACAGCGACATGTCTTCCGAACGGTATTTCGCAGTCTACGTCGGGCCGGGCCGCACAAGGTTCGTGATAAAGACGGAATCTGTTAATCATCCTACGTTCCTTATGCTGTTAGAGGAGGCGGAGAAGGAATACGGTTTCAACTTCGCAGGCCGTCTCACTATGCCTTGCGAGGTCTCTGTCTTTCGCAAGATTCTGGGGACCTTAAATACAGATTATGGCGGTGAGGATTCTCCAAACGGGAACGATGGCCCCTTGGGTTTCCCTGTGTCAGGGCTATGGACATCCTGCGCGAAAGGGTAGTTTGTTGATTATAATTTTGTGTAAAGTTCAAGTCGCTGGTCAATCGACTTGTCCAAGTCGATCGCTATGACGTGCAGTCAAGCGTTTTTTTTCTTAATTTGCATTATATCGCTGATTTGTTGTGATTATATATGCAGAGAGACAGTATAGGAAATATGCATCTAATTTGTCTTGAAAAAATTAAGAAGATCAAGTCTATGTATAGTCTGGATCTGTTTCGGAGCAGGAACTCTGCATGTCGTTTGAGTTGCGAAACTTGATAAGAAGAAGCACATGTATAGTATCAACCTGTTTTATTACACCCACGTTCTTACCATGTTAATTATTTCAATCTACGTGTAATTTGTTTTCGAAATATCGAAATATAAGTTCATGTGTTTGTTTGTCCGGCAAGTATATGGTTTATTAAGTATACGATGTTTTTCATTTGATTATCTATGGATTATTTGTATGGTTCATTGGCAAATATTTTCACCTGGAATTTATAATTTTAATTTTATTATTAATAATTATCAGATAAATAATAAAATTTAATATTTATGGAATACTTTAAAATATTTTCTATATTAAATAAAATATTAGAAATAAAATTAACCATAAAAATTCATACTCGTATACACGTATTCTAAGCACAAAGATAGCATGTGCTCACATAAATGAAATAACTAAGTTCAAACTAAGCACAAAGATAACATGTGATCACATAAATTAAATAACTATGTATAACTCTCAAAAATTTGAGATTTTTTTTATTTTTTTCATTTATTAGATTTAAGTTGATGACATGTTCCATGCATTCAATACAATGTGTAATTTTTTATTGTTTAAGTTATCTTTTTGAATAATAAAGTAATTAAATGTTCAAGTCAAAAAAATATTTATTGAATTTGAGGTAAAATTGACCATAAAAATATACTTAGAAAATAGAGAAAATGTAAAATAATAAGACTACTTAAACAGTTTTTTTTTTTAATTTCTTTATATTATGCATACATAATTTTCTTAAAACAATATATAATATATACTATAGATTTCGTTAAAAAATATT
Source organism: Pinus taeda (assembly GCA_000404065.3). Lineage (NCBI taxonomy): Eukaryota > Viridiplantae > Streptophyta > Pinopsida > Pinales > Pinaceae > Pinus > Pinus taeda. Next base: position 188,484 of record APFE030524418.1, read on the forward strand.
TACAAACCCTTTCATTGAGACATTTTATTGTGACTTTATTGTTGAGATTGAAATGATTTTTTTTGTTATATAATATATATATATATATATATATATATATTATATATTTCTAGTTGAATTGAAATGATATTTTTTTGCTAGTTTATTATATTTTTTTTGTGTTTTATGTGACACGAGAGAATTGACTTGTGTCACACCAAGCATTAGAATGATTACATTTTTTCCAACAAAGTTTTCTAGATGGTGAAGTTCACCATATGCTCTCTCCCTGTGGCTATTATTAATATATTTGAAGTATATATAAAGATTTATATTAAATTATTTAATTGATGATTCAAATAGTTTATTTATATCATGTATAGAAATATTTTTGAAAGATATAAAGTTTAAGTATCTTACTTAGACTTTTTTTTTTTTAATTTCTAATTACCTTATCTTTTTTTAAAGTTGATATGAAATTACATTAGTTTATGTGAACATTCAAATATTTTATTTATGATTGAGACTAAATGAAATATGTTTACCACATTGGACAGTAATATAAATAAGTGACCATAGTGGGGTTAGTATTATTGATGTTTTTTAATGTCTTTAAATAAAACTAACTAAACATGCATATTCATTTATTTTTTATTATAGGCTACATTGATTTTATATATACAATTTTTTTTTTAAGGACACATGTCAACTCCATGTCCACCACAAACAAAATCACATATTCCCTAATATCAGGTTGTAGATTGTACCAAAATGCAATCACATATTTTCCTCTTATTAGGTTGTAGATTGTCTCAGCAATAAAACCATAATATTGGTCCATATTATTATAACAAAACCGATTTACACAATAAGAATCTCCACACTTAAATGAGACAATCTCGATTCTTAAAACTATTATTTACAATTTTTTCTTTAAAGTATATTATGTTTTATATATATATATATATATATATAATATATTATATATATATATATATATATAGTATAAAATTAATATTAAAATTCATAATTTAAATAAGGTGTTAGTTTAGTTAATTTTTTATTTATTTTTTTAATGTGAGCTGTTTCATGAAGTGTTTTGGTACTTATCATTGACTGATGCTTGTATAGGATATTGAGTATTTAATTTATATGATTTTATGTGAAATTTAATATGGTGTTATTTAAATTGATTTTTTAAATATATGAATGGATTTAGTGTTTTGAAAATTAGTAAGAACTTTGGATTATCTAAATTATATAGTTAAAATTTACAATTTCAATTTTTTGACTTAATTTAAATAAAATTAACAAGAAAATATGGTTAAAAACAATAATTATTATACTTAAAATAAGCTACATTAAATGCTATAGTAAAGTTTCACAATAATATATTTTTAAATATTTAAAAATTTATCTTATCGTTTGAATTGTATTTAAATTTTTTATATACAATTTTCTTTAAGTATGAACGCATTTCTGTAATTATTTAGACTATATATGATTATTTTAATTGTATTGAAATATATAATTTTATGATTTTTTTTTTAGTAATTTTTAAACTATTTTTGGTGTAAGAGACATATTTTTTATAGTAAGTAGAGGGTAATGTGTGATTTCTCTTATACTTAACTTCGAGCTTAGCGGTCTCTTTTCATAATTAACATTTAAATACTAAAATAATATAGATGTTGTATATAATAAAAATAAAAATGATAAAAACATATCTCTGTAGTAAAAAAAAAAAAAAAGTGTACATAATTAGTTAGTTTTAATTTAAAAATGTTATAAAACTTCACTAATTGCACTCCAATATGCTCACTTACTTCATTCCATATTACAACCAAATGAAGGCAATTGGTAATTGCCTCAAGAGAACCAATTCTACAACCCAATATGACTACAATGACTTCAATAATCCCTACTTCATTATGGTCACTTAATCTGTTCTATATTTTACAACTCAGTGTGGTAAAAATATTTCACTCACTCTCAATTGTAAATAAAATATTTAGATGTACACATTAAGGAACATAATTTCATATAACTTTAAAAGGAGATAAACTGATTAGAAGTATTAAAAAAGAAGACACTTTGAGTAAGATGTTGAAATCTTATACTTTTAAATTTATTTTGACAAAAGATTTAAATAAACAATTTGAATCATTCATAAAATATTTTAATATATAGCATTAAGTGATATTGGCATATACTTAAAAATATATTAATAACAAAAAGAACCATTTTAATATTGATAGTGTAGTCTATACAGAAAATTTCTCTACACACATGTTATATAAAATATTTTATTGTCCAACTGTGTATAGTATATATTTTTTAAAAAAATATATGTTATATCCTATAAATAAATTGAAAAATGTAAGTTTTATGGCTAAAACCTTTGTAGCCTCACTATTTTACATTTTAATTATTTTTTAAACTTTATGTATGTTTTTTGATATATCATTCAAAATACAATTTAAATAATGAAGATTTACACATATTATTTATCCCATGTATATATATATATATATATTTATATAGTATATATTATAGTGGGGTGATAGATATTTACTAGTTAATATTACAATCATTATGAAGGAGAGACGTAAAAGTATTTCACTTTTATTATGGGAGCTACAAATAAAATATTTCTATGTTAAGTATTTAAGGACAATGCTCATAAGGAAGAAACAATAAAACATAAAATAAGGCATTTATTCATTCAATTTTTCATATAAAATTGATATATGGCATTTAAAAAAATCAATGTGGGCCATAAATAAATATTTCACTATATAAGGTTAAGTAACATTGATATGTATTTGAAACTATGTTAATAACAGAAAAATATTTTAATATGGCAATGTCCTCTATAAATAAAATATTTTGATGCCCATATTAAGTAAAGTATTTATCTCATTTATGCATATATGTATATTTTATATAAAGAAATTTCAAGAAAAAGGTAAATTTTTTTTCTTTAAAATATTAAAACATTTCAAGTAGTTTTTAATGTTTTACAATTGTATCTATTTAAATTGAATTTAGTTTAAAATCTAGCAAAGTTTGCTGAAATTGCAACTTAATTTGTCTATTCACATAGTTCAAATATCAAACATTTCTTTAAAATATTGTATTTATTTAGTATTCAAAATCTAATTTTAAACAATGAAAAAATACACTATATTAAATACTATATTATATTATATATATATATATATATATTATTATATATATTTGAACTTTCCACTTAATTGTATTGATCCACAAAGTTTTTTCAAGTTGCTTTGGGCATCTATCAACATTAAAAGGCATAGTAGTAATTATCAAATATTTTAAGGTTTCTAGATGAAGTCTCCTCTCATGATGCTAATGATGATGAAGACATATTTCAATTGTAAATAAGAGGTTATATATTGATACTATAGATACCCTAATAAATCAAGATTTTTATAATCAATAAGGATAAAAGAAGATAAGATAGTATCATTATTACTATAAAAAGACAACTATGGTTGAGGATGTTGATCGAACTGGAATATTTGAAAGAAAAAGCTTGATCATAGGTAAATGGAATTTTACCTCCGTGTCTGTGTGCTTACCAAGTATGAACTGTAAAAAACTTGTGATAACTTTTACAAGAGTGTATGTACACTTTTTATTTGAAGAATATTTTATTTCAAAGCATTAAACTTTGAACCACACGATGTTTAATTTCTTATCATCTGTATGAATAGCGATAACAAATATGGCTTCTTTAATGGAATTTCTGCAACTACTGAATTCTTTAGAAAAATCTACTTTTTCCAAAAATTACTGTTCAATATATTAAATGTTTAATATATACAAAATCCTTCCCAATGATACCATTCCTAAACAATGTCTAATTTTGTTTCATTATATTAAGAATGGGTCTAACTATTCTTAAAAGTCTTGCATGAATCTACAAATAAAATTTATTACATCCATGTAAGCTTGAACCTTTCTTCTTTATGCATGGGGTGGAATGCATTGAACGGTAAATAAAATTTATTACATCGATGTAAGATTGAACCTTTTTTCTTTAAGCAGGAGTGGAATACATTGAATGACTATTAGACATTTTGGATCAATACTCATACTAGAGTTAGATACGATATGTCCAAGTAATATTAGACATTTTGGATCAATACTCATACTAGAGTTAGATACGATATGTCCGAGTAATATTCCTCTAATGTTCCTATATGGACACTTGGGATTGGATTTGTAACCGTAAGAGATCTATAAAATCTTTGAAATGATTAAATGTTTTTTTAAGATGATTAAAGTGATGTTGTTATTAATAGAGATTTCAGTCTAATATCTAAACTAATGAAATTTTTTTAAATTTAAAAAGAGGTAAATGTAAATATTTTGGATAGAAAAAATAAAAAATACATTTTTAAATGTATTTTTGGCTTATCTCCTTATAGGTTTTTTTAAAATTTCAAGTGTAGCACTCATTGGATGCTGAATTAAATTCCAAATTTAATGAGTACCCATTATGCATACTTTTTAGAAGACTTGCATTGATAAAAAAATTCAAAATACATTTAAAAAACATGTTGAATACATGTTTATAGTCTATTTTGAAGTTTTATCAATGCAATTTTTCTCAAAAGTATGCATAATGGATACTCATTGGGTGAGGAATTTAATTATGCATGCAACTAGTGTCTACACTTGAAATTTGAGTAAACCTATAAGGATAAGCAAAAAACACAATTAAAAAAGTAATTTTCTTCTTTTCCCTTCATAAATCTTATTTTATTATTTTCCTTAAAAGAGAGATTATAGGATGAACTTTCCTCTAGTGTAATTTTTAGAATATATATTTAAGCCATATAAATAAAGTTGAATTATTGGTAATAGAATATACATTTAAGCCATATAAATAAAATCGAATTATTTTACAAATAGGATTGCCAAATATATTTGAATATCTCTCTCAAATGTGGAACATTACACTTACTAGTACAAAAGGCATGTGTTCACAAAAAAAGGTTCTCAATCTCATCGTACAAGCTCATCGTACACAGTTATGAAGAGGAAAAATATCTTTAACAGTTGGTCCATTTAATACGTAGAAACATACATACATACTCTTGCGTGACCATTTTTCCTCCACACTAGAATAGGGTTATTTACTTCTCTACTTCCTTTCATTTCATTTTTTCAAGTGTGGGATTTATCGGTTTTCCTTTACTTTACATGTAATGCATCCCTATGAATAGGAATTGCATGTTGGCTTTCGCTTGGGTAAAATCAATGCCAATAGATGTATAACCACATAAACACATCTTGAAATTTACAAAATAAATCCATGATTTTTTTTTTTCTTTTCTGAACATTGGGCTCCAATCTTTAAAATTTCCATACTTTTGTAAGTCCTACTGTTCACGAGGATGGTTTCACAAGGATTTCTCATTGGTTCTTCCTTTGATCCGTATTTTTGAATATTTATATCACTAGGAGAAAATGAATTCTCTAAAATGGTTATCTCTTTAGAGGATTAATTTTTCTCTAGTTAGATGATTTCCTTTTACTAAAAGGATCATTTTCTAGGAAGGAACATATGATTTGATGATACTAAAAAACTAGCCAAGAATCGATATTGTTAGCGAATTTTTTGGATGGTAAAATTATTTAGAGATACAAGTTGTTCTTTCAATGAATAATTTCATTGAATGATCAACTACAGATATAATTATTATATCTTATACCAAGTTCAACTACCTATGAATGTGAGTGATATAGAAAGTTAAAAACCATGAAATAATTTGTCAAGATGTTTATGTATATCTTTTTGGAACTTCATTCGAACTTGTATAAACCTTTTTGTGTAAATTTATTTTACTTATGAATCTACAAACATTGAAAGGTGATAAAACCAATATTATAATCTTTTCCTAGTCAAATTGATATAATTTCAAATTATAAAACTTTCTTAGTACAATCAAATTTAAACATGTAATAAAGAAATGTATTTTCCCAATGGAAGAATAAAATATTATACTAGGTCAATTGCCTTTGTTATAATATGACCCATAAAAATGCATATTCTAGATGACATCATCTAGGTGAATACGAAGTTCAATAGGGAAATTAACTTCTTTCAAGAATATGGAGTATACTCCAATGTATTCCTCATTGTAATTTACATGTAGTTGAAGTGCACTTTTAATGTAAGCTGAAAATCACCCTTGAGGTAATAGAATGATACTACAATTATGTATATTGCTAATCTCATGAGTGGTAGGTCACAATGGATGAGTTGAGTATTCCTTGACTCATGTATTTATATACATGTATCTAAAGGTCACGAGGGATAGGCCTCGGTTGTGTGCTAGAAAGCCATGGCAAGGCATACGTGTGTGTGTGTGTGGTGTGTATTATATATATATATATATATATATATATTATATATATATATATATATGGAGATATATGGAGAGAGAGAGAGAGAGAGAGAGAGAATCCAAGTGCATGTGAAATCAATTAAGTATTTAAGGTTGAAGTCGAGACTTGATCCAAAACCATATGTTAGCACTGACATTGGCGAAGAGGGTTGATCTAACTCAGAGCTGTGTACATCAAATTCAAACCTGACCCTCAGTGTTTTAAAATGGAGGCCAACTTCACATTGAATAAAAAAGTCCTATGGTATTTATTTCCTAGCATCTTTGATGAGCCTAAATATTGCAACAAGAATGTTGAAACTCCTAGGGCAACCAGCTTAAATTATCAACTTGAGGTTCGTACAAACTTAAGAGTTGTCGCAGCCATATGTGAAACATGCAATGTGTCCTTCTTTCATTGATATAATGAAGTGAATGCCATAAAATCTAACCTAAACTAGTTGCAAAAATAAACCATGCTATTATAATTGCAAACAAATAGAATTAATTATTCTAATTACAAAATGGAAACCATTAATCTACTTAAAAATTTCTTGTAAAGAAGAAAGTTAATCTACAATACATAACTAGTAAATTTAGAAACTACATCTACTTCACTTGCATTGAAGGGTTTCAAATGTGAAAATTGATTTGTAACTCTATTTGTTGTTTTATGCTTGCAAGGGAAGAAGGAGGGGTCTAGAGTGGTCCTTAGGTCTCATTAATCATTGATTTAGATCATAGGGGTAAATAGCCATCTATAATAAGTCAAATTTGTAGTGGGGATCAAATATGGTGAAGGAAAGTGATCCTACGGGTTTTCTAGAGGTAATTGCTACAAGAGATGTGTAATGCTATAAGAGTGAGAATCTTATGAAACGCTCAAGTAAATCAAATTAAAATGGGATAGATTTTTTATTTGTTAATTAGGATGTCTTAGGTTTCCACTCCAAGTGGAATCAATTGAAAATACCATTGTTAACCCTTGCTAAAAAAAAAATAGATAATTACTATAAAAACTAGAAATTCAAGAACTAGTGAGCTAGTTAACCTATCAAATTCCTAACCTAATCAAGTGAAAATTCAAATCGGTAAATTTTTTTACTAAATTAGGTTTTTTTTTACCTAATATAAGTGGAATAAACTCAATTGAATCTCATTAACATGTTCTAAAAAATAGAAGAAAATTACTACTATTTTGCTATAAACGACTTCCAGATACTCTAGATTGGTGAACTAATGACCCAATCGAAGTAGCTCAATGATGAAGATAAATTTTCAAAGATGTTCTAAGGATGAATCATTCTTTTGAATATGTGAATAACCTAGAAAATAACTTAAATCATTTAATCTAATCTTAAATAAAAATAAGCATCAATACTAAATGCAGAAATAGGAAAAACAAGAATAAGAGATGCATGTGAATAAGAAGTGAAAAGAAGAAAATTAAATTATATAAAATGGATTTCAGGCTCCTGGGATGGCCAAGACCAAGGATATTTAGAGTCAGATGAAGGAGACAAAGCTTTAGAAGGTAAAATATGGTACCAAACTTCATTATTTGAAGCAATCTAACTATGTCTGTGCTAGAAATGAAGGTGGAGCTATAAAAATACAAATGTTCTCCACAAAAAGACTGAAAACAATACCTTTCCATGGAGGAAAATGTGAATTAATACTTATACAAATGGATGGGGTAGCATTCTCCATAAAATGAGGAATATTTCCCTAACAAAATCCTTCAAATAGTGGATTTGGTTCCCAACACTAGGAATTTGCATTAAATAATAGGGAACACATTCATATATTCTCTCAATCACTAGAGTTCCATAATTTGTCAATGATTTCATGATATTTTATTAATTTATTATCCAATATTGGTCCCCTTGTAGTAGGGAGTGAGTCGCTAGATTTTATCCTCACCAAATCTTCATAATCTGCCAAAGATTCTCACAATACTATTGAAATGTAAATAATATTAGGCACATAATATGCAATCACCTATAAACCTTCCTAAGAACATATTAAAGTAAAAATACATTATTAAATGTAGAAGGAGAGGCTTAATATAGCCTTCAAGTAAGTAGGGAAGGTTATATAGGCTTTTGATGCAGAAGCATCTAGCTGAGGGGTCATCATGACAAAAGGTCATTTGGTCTCTGAGAGGACTGAGGAGGAAATTGCATGTGAATGCTTTGATTTCATTTCTTTTATTATTATTTTAATTTCTTATAGAAATAGTACTTAGGAAGATAAAAGTTGAATTAGACAAACTATTGTAGTAAATTATTTTTACTTTTCATGTTAACTTTTAGAGATCATAGCGTAAGGAAATAAACAGTTTAGAACTGAAAATAAACTATCAAAATGTAAGTAACAACAGTTAAGAGAAACTGTTTCCAGGAAATTATTGAAAAGGAGATTGAGTGCATTGTAAGAGGTTCAACTTTTTAGAAAAAAATAATAATAGAACATCTCTAAGCACACAAGTTACATTTTAACACCCCACAGTTGTCTATCTACAAGTTGTTGAGTTGCTTGTTATAGTAAAAGAAAATCCTCTTATGTCTATTCTACAAAGGATAAATATCATTCCATTTGTATTAATCAAATAGGCCGACAAGTCAACAAAATATTGCAAGTATAGACACAGAAGAAACTACAGAGACATGGCCGAATAGTCCCAGAATTATTAAATCAAAAGCATGAAAGAAGTTCCTCGATAATACACAAGTTCCGAACCGCAAGGATAGAGACCAACAACATAGATATTCCTGAAGATGAAATCTTTTCTTTTTATTCACAACAGTAATCATAAACCTCTGTTAATATATATTACAGTACATATAAAAAAAACGTAACACTGTACAAGTCAAATGAGAGTGTAATAGAGCATGGGTTAAGAAACCCTAGCTTATAAAACCCTACAGTGACAACCCAGAACTATAACAATGCAAGTCTAAAGACTCGGATACATTACACTGGGCAAATGAAAGTCCCTACGCTTAAAGGACTAGCCTAACCATATTCTAAGCCAGTGGTAGAGACAAGCAAATAAAACAAGATTAATAAGGAGCAACCCTACCCGGGTCTTGTTGGCATGCCGCATAGCAGAAGCCAAGACCTCTAGGATGAACCCAGCTGCAAAAAAACCACCAGAGTAGAGTGTGAGAATTTCATGAAAGGAAAAGAAGAAACAAAGAACAAAATAATGGAAACGTAGGGTTCAGGGCTTACCAGTGCAGAGATAGACCACCGAGGTTGCAGTCACCCAAGGGTCCGTCTGCTCACAAAGGAGCAAATGAGTCAGACAACTGTGTAAAAAGAGGAGAACAAAGAAGGCGGAAAATGGTAGCTCACCTTTTGGCACTATGGAAGAAACTGAAGCTGAAGAACCCTAGGAAAACAACCTATCAATGAAATAGAGAAAAATAACTAGTGAACTTTGAGAATGGTTGATTTAAAGAAACTAAGAAAGGAATAGTTACCACAGTTTAGGGAAACAACCAACTGAGGCTATACACACAAAGAAATTCACAATCCTTGCAGACAAGCAAGTTTCCATAACATACCAGAGTATATCAAGCACCGAGGTAGAAGAACAAGAGAAAAATAGAACCGAACAAGTGTGTCTCACCAAACAGTGAAGCCAAATAGATCTCCAGGTCGAAACCAAACAAAAGCAACAGAAGCAGCATAATCATATAGTGAACTTGCACCAAAAGGACCACATAGTAAAACCCTCGACCTCCAACAGAATGAGGAGCAGATGACCGAGAGAATAGGCATTGCAGATCATTTATTACCAAGGAGTGGACACATGTCCACCATCTACCAGTGTAGGTACGAGCCATAAATACCAAGAGCGAAAATATCTAGTTAATCATTGTAATCAACCGCCGAATAAACTAATCACACAGCTAATCAAACCTGTAATCATTTAAATTAATTTATATCCATTCATTAATGTTTTCAAGTGTAACGAGGGGCTAGACCCATCAAGTGGTATCAGAGAAAGAAATTTAAAGTGTTAGGATAGACATGGAAGTTGGAAGACGAGGACGTGGGAGAGGTGTGTGCAGAGTAGTAGATGAAGGAATGAGAGAAGACATAACGATCTTTACTACTCATTTGGAGGTAGTTGAAGCAGGAAGGAGAAGGGATCCATAGATAGAAGATGATAGTGAAGAAGAAGCCATAATTACAACAAACGGATCAGATGAAGGACGGCCGGAGATGAGGTTGTTGAGGTTGGTCCTGTTGGCCAGCAGCAAGCCCAAACCGTAGATCCCAAATTACAATGGCAGCTTGTCCACATAAGTTCTGTTGGACTGGATTAGTGAATTGGACAAGTATTTTGAATGTGAAAAGCTGAGTGAGGACTGGAGAGTCAAGTTCGCCGCAACAAAGCTAAAAGGACACGCAGCCCTGTGGTGGGACATTTTCCAAGTGGAGAGAAGAAGGATGAACAAGTTACCAATAAAAAAATGGCCAAGGATGGTGGCCAAGTTGAAAGGCAGATTTCTGCATAAGGATTACCTATTACACTGCATCGACAAGTGCAGAATTTGAGACAAAAAGGGATGATAATGAGAGAGTATACAGAAGAATCCTACCAGGTAAACTTAAGAGCTGGTTACATCGAGGACACCCCGAAGAAAATAGCAAGATACATAAATGGTTTAAGACTAGAAATATTGGATGAAATCATCATTATTTCCCTGAAAAATATAGAAGAAGCCTACTAGAGTGTTGTGAAGGCGGAGGAAAATATTACTAGAAAACAAAATTCCAGGAGAGGGCGAGGAACCGGTAGAGTATGAGGACAATCCTATGGCAGAGGACAAACTACTAGTAATAGTGAAGAGGGTAGCAACTCCAAGGCTTTAGGAACAATAGAAAAAGGAGACAACATTAGAGGTGGTAGGCCATATTAGTGAGGAAGAGGGAATGGTCGAGGTAGAGGAGCTAATTATCAGTGGTACAGGTGCCAGAAATGGGGGCACAAATATTTTGAATTCCCTGAAGAGGAACAAGCTAGCTAGAGAGGAGTGTTTGTTGCACAACTTGAGGAAGCAGAGGCACCACCCCAAGAAGCAGAAAATGTGTTGGAAATAGGGGAAACCTTAGTTTTGAACAAAGTGTTGTTGAAACTAGTCAAAGAAACAGCTGAACAAACCCAAAGGAAAGCATTATTCTGGACAGTTTGCAAATCGCACAGGAAATGTTACAAGTTTATCATCGATAGTGGGAGTACAGATAATTTAGTTGCCACCAAGATGGTAGAGAAGTTGGCTTTGAAGCGGTTGAAGCACCCCACCCCTTACAAGGTGTTATGGCTACAGAAATGCCACCAGCCATTGGTTGACGAGTAGTGTGAAGTTGAGTTCCACATTGGTAGGTACAAAGACAAAGTTATTTGTGATATTATGTCGATGGACATGTGCCACATACTACTAGGAAGGCCATGGCAGTATGATCGAAATATAGTACATGACAGGAAGACAAACTGCTACAATTTTGTTAAAGATGGGATCAAGCACACACTTGTGCCCATCAAGGAGGGGGAGACAACAGAAACAAGCGGGACGAAAGCATTACTAATGGGTGGAAAATAGTTTCTAAAGTAGATCGACAAAAGTGAAGTGAACTATGTTGTTGTGAGGAGGGCCAAGATAGTGCTGTTGCACATAGATATGTTTGGTTTGCCTGCGGAAATTCAGAAAATGTTGCAGGAGTTCAGTGATATTGTAGTTGAAGATTTTCCATACAAGTTGCCTCCCAAAAGAAGCATCAGTCATCATATCGACTTTATACCTAGAGCAGGTCTACCAAATAAGACAACATATCAGATGAGCCCCAAAGATAACGAGGAGATCAGAAAATAAGTGCAAGAGTTGCTAGATTAAGGGCTGATAAGGGAGAGTTTGAGCCCTTGTGCAGTACCAATAGTTCTTGCTCCCAAGAAATTAGGAGAAAGGCAAATGTGCACAGCTTCAAGGGCCATCAATAAAATCACCATTAGGTACAAATTTCCACTACCACGGATGGATGATATCATGGATTGCTTGAGTGGGGCAGCATCCTTCGTGAAGATTGATCTAAAGAGTGGCTATCATCAGATCCAGATCAGGGAAGGAAATGAGTGGAATACAGCCTTCAAGACTAATGAAGGGATGTACGAGTGGCTAGTCATGCCATTTAGTTTGAGTAATGCCCATAGTAATTTTATGCGATTAATGAACGAAATGCTAAAGGAGTTAATCAGAAAGTTTGTGATAGTGTATATTGATGACATATTAATTTTCAGCAAGACTAAGGAGGGACACTTTCGACATGTTCGAAGTGTGCTGGAGAAATTGCAACAAAATAAGCTACCGATAAATATGAAAAAAAGTACTTTCCTACAAAGAGAACTAGTTTATCTGGGCTTTGTAATTGCAGAAAACAAGTTGAAGATGGGCCTAGAAAAGATTGTAGCAATCATTAATTGGCCATCCCTGAAAAGCCTATTTGAAGTACGTAGTTTTCATGGGCTAGCGAGCTTTTATCACAAATTTATAAGAAATTTTAGTGAGATTTTCACACCTATGTTGGACACTATATAAAAGGAAAGTCAGCGTTTTCATTGGACCGAGGCAATAGAGAAAAGCTTTCAGCTCCTAAAGAAGAAAATTACAGAAAGGACAATTTTAAGGTTACCAGGTTTTAATAAGCTTTCCTAGGTTCACTGCGATGCAAGCAATACAGCTATTGGAGTTGTACTCAGCCAAGAAGACAAACTTTTTGCATTTTTCAGTGAGAAGTTGAATGAGTGTAGGAAAAAGTATTCATCCTATGACAAGGAATTCTATGCTGTCGTCCAAGAACTAACGCGTTGGAGACACTATCTGTTGGGGAGTGAGTTTGTTTTTTTTTCTGATAATTATATGTTATAGTATTTGATGCAATAGCATAAACTGAACCAAAAGCATGCGAAGTGGGTCAAATATTTACAGAGTTTCACCTTTGTGTTGAAACACATTAGCAGATAGGCCAACAAGGTGGCATATGCATTGAGTAGAAGAGCCTTTCTCTTACAGGAAAGTACATTACAAGTGCTGGGCTTTGAGCATTTGAAAGACTTGTATCAGACCGACATGGATTTCAAAGAGGCTTATGAAGCTTGTTAGTATCCCTTGCTGAGAAGCAATAGTCCATGGTTGGACTATGATTTATAGGAGAAGCTATTGTTTAGAGGGGGATAGTTATGTATTCCTAATTGTTCGATGAGGGAAAATATTATTCGGGAAAAGCATAGTGGAGGTCTAGCTGGACATTTTGGTATAGCCAAAACTTTAGATTAGCTCAGACACTTTTATTATTGGCCAAGAATGCAAAGGGATGTGCAGTGATATCTGAGTAGGTGTAAAGTCTGCCAATTGGCGAAGGGACACAGGCAAAACACCACTGTCTGTTCCAAGTAGACCATGGGACTCAGTCAGGATTGACCTTGTCATAGGACTACCTAGAATGCAACAAGGTTATGACTCAGTGATGGTGGTGGTAGACAAGTTTTTGAAAATGGTGCATTTCATCCTTTGTCGAATAACTAGTGATGCCACTCACATAGATCACCTATTTTTCACTGAGATTATTAGATTACACGGCCTACCCAAATCTATTATTTATGACAGGGATGTGAAATTCACTGGACACTTTTGGCACACGCTATGCAAGAAGTTGGATACACAATTGGACTTCAGCTCTGCATATCATTCACAGACTAATGGGAAAATAGAAGTGGTGAATAGGAGTTTGGGGAACCTGCTACAGAGCCTAACTGGAGAAAATTCATGCTTATGGGATCATGTGCTTGATCAAGCAGAATTCAATTATAACAATTCACCGAACCACAGCACCGGACATAGTCCATTTCAGATCATATATGGCATGCATCCTTGCGGAGTACATGAGTTGCGGGATCTGGGAAAATTGGAGAAGAGAAGTGTTGATGGGGAAGATTTTTCCAAAGCGCTGAATGATTTACACGAGTAAGTGAAATCAAACTTACAGGACAAGATTTAGAAATACAAACATCAGACAGATTTAAAGTGACGAGAAATGTAATTTAGTGTAGTGGATGAAGTCCTTGCACACTTATGCAAAGAACGGTTTCCTCAGGGCGTATATAACAAGATAAAATTTAAGAAGATTGGCCCCTGTAAAATTTTGCATAAATTATCAGTTAACACTTATGAAATATAGCTGCCACCTGATATAGGCATATCACCTATTTTCAATGTGGTAGAACTATTCCCATATACTGCCAGCCCTGAAGATGACAGTGTGGTACAGCTAGAACGGGACACCTAGGTTGAAGGCTGTTCCTGGATGAGGAAAATGCCTTCGGCTCAACCCCATGAGATCGAGAAGATTCTTGACACACAGGTGGCCAATCAAACTCGCAGGAAGGAGTATCTATAGTACCTAGTCAAGTGGAAGAACCATCCTATCAAGGATAGTTTGTGGCTCGACGCGGTACAGATACAGAAGGCAGGTTATTCTGTGGAGGAGCCCATGGAACAAAGCCATGACTTTTGATTAACTCGGTAGCCTAATCTAGGAGCATCTAACTGATGGGTCATCATGACAGAAGGCCATTTGGTCTCTGAGAGGAATGAGGAGGAAATTACAACTGAACACTTTAATTTCGTTTCTTTTATTATTATTTTAATTTCTTAGAGAAATAGTATTTAGGAAGATAAAATTTGAATTAGACAAACTATTGTAGTTAATTATTTTGATTTTTCATGTTAAGTTTTAGAGATCATAGCATAGGAAAATACACAGTTTCAGAACTGAAAATAAACTATCAAAATGTAACTAACAATAGTTAAGAGAAACTGTTTCCAGGAAATTATTGAAAAGGAGACAGAATGCATTGTAAGAGGTTTGACTTTTTAGAAAAAAATAACAATAAAACATCTCTAAGCGCACAAGTTACATTTTAACACCCTGCATTTGTCTATTTACAGGTTGTTGAGTTGCTTGTTACAGTAAAAGCAAATCCTCTTGTGTTTATTCTACAAAGCATACATATCATTCCACTTGTATTAATTAAATAAGCCGACATGTCAACAAAATCTTGCAAGTATAGACACTGAGGGAACTACAGAGACATGGCCAAATAATCCCAGAATTATTAAATCAAAAGGGAAAAAGAAGTTTTTGGATAATACATAAGTTTTGAACCACAAGGACAAAGACGAACAACACAAGTATTCCTGAAGACGAAATTCTTTCTTTTTATTCACAAGAGTAATCATACATATTTGTTAATATATATTAGAGTCCATACAAAAAAAAAATAACCCTCTACAAGTCAAATGAGAGTGTAATAGAGCATGGGTTAAGAAACCCTAGCTTATAAAACCCTACAATGACAACCCAGAACTGTAACAATGCAAGTCTAAGGACACGGCTACATTATGTCGGACAGACGAAAGTCCCTACCATCAAAGGACTAGCATAACCATATTCTAAGCCAGTGATAAAGACAAGCCAATAAAACAAGATTAACAAGGAATGACCCTACTCGGGTCTTGCTGGCACATTGCATAGTAGAAGCCAAGACCTCCAGGACGAACCCACCTGCAACAAAACTTCCAAAGCAGAGTTTGAGAATTGAATGAAAGGAAAAGAAGAAATGAAGAACAAAATAATGGAAACATAGGGTTTGGGGCTTACCAATGTAGAGACAGAGCACCGAGGTTGCAGTCACCCAAGGGTCCCTCTGCTCAGAAAGGAGAAAATGAGTCAGACAACTACGTAAAAAGAGGATAACAATGAAGGCATAGAATGGTATCTTACCTTTTTCTACTATGAAATAAACCGAAGCTGAAGACCCTTGAGACCACAACCTATAAATGAAACAGAGCAACATAACTAGTGAACTTTGAGAATGGTTTACTTAAAGAAACTAAGAAAGGAACAATTGCCACAGTTCAGCAAAACAATCAACTGAGGCTATACCGACAGAGAAATTCACAATTCTTGCAGACAAGTGAGTTTCCATAACATAGCAGAGTATATCAAGTGTCGAAGTAGAAGAACACGAGAAACCTAGCACCGAACAAGTTTGTCTTACCAAATAGTGAAGCCAAATAGGTCTCCAGGTCGAAACCGAACCAAAGCAACAGAAGCAACATAATCATATGGTAAACTCGCACTAGAAGGACCACACAGTAAAACCCTCAACCTCTAATAGAATGACGAGGAAATGACTAGGAGAATAGGGTTTGCAAATCGTTTACCAAGGCGGGAGTGAGATTACAGAGGAGTGGACACATGTCCAACATCTGATGGTGCTAGTATGAGACATAAATACCAGGAGTGAAAATATCTAGTTAATCATCGTAATCAACCACCGAATAAACTAATCACAAAGTTAATCAAACCTATAATCATTTCAATTAATTTATATCAATTCATTAAGGTTGCTAGGTGTAAGGAGGGGTTGGACCCATCAGATTTCATCTGTGTCTAATTTAGATGCTCATCATACCCCTCTACTGAAACTATTTCTCATCCTCTAAGCAAACTATCCATCTTCTCTCCATGTTGTTCTTTTCTTGTGCCTCAGATGACTTTCATGATGTCCCATACTAATGTGGATGTAACTTCCCATGTTGGATAAGATTTATGTTTATCTCAATTTCGCATCATTCCTTTGATTCTCCCTGTTTGATTTTGTATTTCATAAGTATCTAGTTATTCTCGTCCTCTCATAACTTCAATAAACTTTTATCAATGTGAAACAAGAAGTTTCTCTTTTCTAATAGAGGAGTGAGAGTGTTTATGGAAAAAAAGTTAGAATATATTTTGTTTTTATGATGTTGAGATGAAGGTAGAATTCAACATGCATCCCAAGACAATTTATCATTAATGACACAAATTCACTAATCTTTCTTATTGGGATTTAAATATGTTGCAACTACAGAGTATGCTTTTGATAATTGAGAGAGTTTTAGGGGTTTTCATGCCAAGTATTGGTGAATAAAATTTGTACTTACCCTTTCCCTCATGATTCTTTCCTCCTTCTTAGGGTTTGAGGGATATTATGTCCACTAACAAGCTTCCTGCAACAACCTATGACTTTCATGTAACAATTTTTGTAGACCCTATATGTTCAGATTTAGTGGAGGTTGTTATAGCAGAAGAAGTTTTTAACAGTCTTGTTTTAAGGTTCAGGAAAGAAGAATTACAACATGCACTCTTGCCTTTTTCTTTGAATATTTCATTGCTTCCCAAGGATCTAGTGGCTATTTTGGATGAAATTTTCCTTCATGTAGCACTGTGTTAGTGTCCTGTAGCGAATTTGTTCTTCTTGTAGCAGTTTTCTTCCTCCTATAGCGGTTTTCGTTTCTCTTGTAGAAACCAACCTAAATCATGTAGCAGCTACTCCTTACATGACAATAGGTGTTGAGTCCACCATTTTATTATTTTATTTTTATTTCTTATTGATATTTTTCATTATTTTTCTTTCTTAAAAAATTTTCTCTTTTTTTCATTACATGCAAAATAATCTCAAAGTTCTTGAGTTAATTGAGTCCCCCCCAAACTAATTTTTGAATGCCATGATAATATCCCACTCTCTTAAGTATTTTTTCACTTTCGTCTCATTTATCTCCCACATGTGTGGTTGTCCTTTGGATAAAAGTTAAGTGACTTTCTAGATAAGATCGAGACTTCATGCTATTAATTTTGGCTATAACTGACCTTTCCTTATCACATTTTTAATATTCTCCTAACCTTGAATAGGTTCGAAGGGTGAGGTTACAAAGTTTCATACTTGTGTCCTACCATGAATGTCTTTTCTTCTATGCAGGTTGTTGTTGTAGTAATGGAGGTTACCTTTTGTGATCCGGAAGTTGCATGTGATAATTCGCTGGAGGTCCTCTACATTTTATTAATACTATTTTTGATCTTCTCCTAATATTTTCTTGATGTGAGTGTTGTAGCTAATCATATGTTAGTTCTAAATAGATCTAAGGTTGTTTTGCATGTCTTCTAAATTGGATTTCACCTTGACTAATGATGTTCTTGTGTGTGTGTAGAGGTGCTTCTCTCATGGCTGTGTTGCATCTACTGGTGGAGTTCTTCTATGGGCGTGATGAATCTCTTCCTAGGTGCAAACATTTCTCCCTTGTGCTTGCTATTGGTGGGGGAGAAAAAAAACATATATTTCTTTTGTCTGCACAAGTTTCTACTTGAGGAGTTTCTTCCTGTAGCATCCTTTTGATCCTTTCTTCTAGTCTTCAATTGGCATCATGGTGTTGAGGGGAGTGATAAAAATCCATGTAAATAGGTTTGGATTCATGAGGAGGTAGTGTGAAGAATGAAAAAATAGATAATAGTGGTCTTTGTGTTTTTTTTTAGGAAGGATCAAGTGAACATTTTGAGAAAGTTTAGGTTGAATGGAGTGGATGAGTGATGGATGGGTAACGAGTAAATAATTGGAGGATCTTATTCATAATTTCATCAAGGAATCATGGACTTTTGGGACATTCTTCTCATTCGATCTCCTTCCTATAGTTGCACATTATCTTGTAGCATTTGAGGACCTCCTGTAGCATTGCAATGAGGAGGTGAAATTTGACTTTCCGGTGGATTGAAGGGTGCAAAGAGATGGTTTTATGAGTGAGCGGTATGTAGATGAGATCATATAGATGGAAGGATGGAGAAGAGCTTGTAGTTGAGATCTTGTAGCAATTCAGGTCCCTCCCATAGCATTTTAGGACACTCTCTTGTAGTAGATTTTTTTTATTCATATATGTCAAATGGTAGATTAGATTGACTTGAATTTTTTTTAACATGTTTCCATGATTCTTATGCACCTACCAATAAAATATCTTGGCCAATGGATGCACTAATATTGAGAAAATTTAAAAATGGTTGTAGCTAATGGAGGAAAACTTCTCAAAAAATGTGATTTGGAATCTGCTGAAATTTCTTGAGCATGTTACCATCATCGATATAAATCTCTGCATGAAACATATTGGCCAATGGATGCACTGTTTTCAAGATATGATAAAAACGTTTTTCTTCTCTGTGTATTTTTCCCTCTTGTAGCATTTTATGACAATGAGGGAAATGCATGAGAAAGGCTTGGAAACGATGTGTGGATGTTGGAAATGGATGAGGGTGATGGATTGACATGACCTTGGTCCTTTTGGAGAATCTAAGCAAAGGAGGAGAGTATCCAAGTTTGAGTTCCTTTGACTAGATTTTTGACCAACTTTTTCTTTTTGGTGCTAACCTATTTTTGTTGCTTGCAAAAGCTGGAGAGAAACTACATTCATAAAAGGGGGATACTTGGAGCAAATATTTTTTTCATTTTTTCATTTTTTTTCTTTTAGGTCTAATAGATTCCTTAATGAGGTTTTCAACTAGTAGGTCTGCCTAAGTACCCCAAAGGAGGTTTTCACCTAGGATCTTTTATTTTTCTCTTTTTCCAACCCATTGACAACCTCATGGAGGTTTTCAATCAATGGGCCAATATTAGGCACCTCAAAGGAGTTTTTCACTTGATATTTTATTTTTCCTCTTACTTTATTCTTTTCTATCCTACCCTACTTGAAAAAACAAAATCTCTTTCAATTATAGGAATACTTCCAATGGAGCCATTTTCACATCAAGATGACAGATAAACTAATGCGTAGGCTTGAAATATACTTGTTGACATTGAATTTCAGAGACTAAATGCTTTGAATTTGACGATATCAATCAAAGTTGAAGAAGAGAGTGATGCTCCATTTTGTTCATTTTATAGAACCAAACCTCAATAGAAATTTCATGCCGTTGGTTCACTTTCTCATCTGGATCATTCGTCATGTCTTTTTCTACCACGACATTCAAATCCTGTTACTTTTTCAGATTATTCTCTTGGATGCGTGGAGGATCTAATGGTAAACACGTGGGAACATTTTCAATATCTGATTTTGATGTCTACTCTTGATCAAGTGTAGCCCATGATTCTTTGGTCTTCTCATTTGAATCTTATTTTTCTAAATGTTGTCCTTCAATGACAAAAAGAGAATCTATTTTGTGCAATAGTCTTCCTCATATAAGATGAATACCATTGAGATAAATATGAGATGTTACGAAGTGTTGTACCTCAACATTGTAAGTGGGTCGAGCTACTTTATTTTTTGGGTTTGGAAATGGTGGTATATTTAGTTGAGTGGGAGTAGATCTTTGAAATGGATGTGGTTGGGGTTGTGGTTGCGGTGGAGGTTGATGGTAGGGATAACATAGAGTTTGGTATGGAGTATATTAAGGAAAATTGATGATATTGTGGATTTGTCCCATAAGTTCCTTTCCAACCTTGTTCTCAAGATTGGTTTTGGGGTTGAGATGGCCTAGGTTTCCAAAGAAAGGGTGTGTTCCAATTAATTTGAGATGGATGTGCCTAAAATTGATATCCTAAATTAGGTAATTGCATCATACTTGATTGACTAGGCTGCAATCGTCCTCTTAGATCTACATAACATAGTTTCTTTGGTGATTGACTTGCTCCATTTTCCTCCTAGTAAACATCCTTCAATCTTGGTAATGATGGGCAATATTTAATAACATGTGATTCTATATGGACAACACAAATATCAGCATCTTCTTTTTCCTCATCTTGCATTCATAGCATTTCTACTTGTTAACTTAGATTGCTAAGAATTCTTGTTTTATAGTCATCAAACAAATTTCCAAGTTTAGCTTGACTTACCGATCTTGATGTTGATTTACTTACTCTTGGCCTTCCTCTTGATATGTGTTTGAACATTTAACAAATTCCTTCAAATGGTAATTGGTATACGTCACCTCTACTTAGGATATCAAGGAGATAAATCCACTCATCCGTAATTGTTCTATGTAAGAGAGGTTTTATCTTGTGAGATCCTAAATGATGTAATTTTTTCCTTTTAACATTATACATGAGCCTCTCTATTATATCATCAAGGCTCTCATATTATTGTTGATTCATTCGAAATAATTCTTCTTTAATATCATGATATTTATATTTTTGTAGAAATATCTTTTTCATATCATTCCATGATCTCATTGAGTTAGTTCCTAAACACATGAACCATTTAAGTGCTCTATCCTTTAATGTTTCTGGAAGCAATCTCAACTTTTGAGTGTTTAGTAAGTAACCATAAGATCTACAAAGGATTTCAAATTTAGAGAGAAAGGTTTCCGGATCCTCTCACCTCATACCGTGGAAGTTGGGAAGGAAGGATTGAGGGATTTTCTTCATATGAACACTAACATTAGTATCTTGAATGGGAAATACAAGAGGATATTCTTCATTATAATCATCTCCATACATTTATTCTATATTCTCTACCATGTCCTCTTCTTCTACCTACAAAAGTGGATGGTGATGTGGTTCTTACTGCACCATATGATCAAATGGGGGGATTTGGTGTTGGAGAAGTAATTTTTTTATAAATTGTTCTGAATAAGAATGATAATGCAATGCAATTTTTCTATATTTGAAATGAAATATGCCTAATTAAATTATTGTTCTTACAAAAATTAAAGGAAGTGAATCAACTATGGAAAAAAATAATGCATACTTTGACACCTCCTCGATGAAGGTGACAAAAAGTGATGAGCCCAAATATTGCAACAAGAATGTTGAAAATCCTAAGACTACTAACCTAAATTATCAACCTGGAGTTCGTACAAACCTAAGAGGTGTCAATACTGTATGGGAAACATCCACTCTATCCCTCTTTCATTGATATAATGAATTTAATATGGTAAAATCTAACGTAAGCTAGTTGGAGAAATAAACCATGATACTCTAATTGCAATCAAATAAAATCAATTATTGTACTTGAAAAATCAAAATCATTAATATACTTGCAAGTTTCCTGGAAAGAATAAAGTTAATATACAACACATCACTATGAAATTAAAATAGCTATAAAGAGATCTGAAAGACGGGTGTTATCTCAGGAGCCTAAGGCTCAAGACCAACCTCAGTGTGGTAGGGTATCTCTACCTTATATTCAAGGAGTGACAGATAAGATTACTAAAATCCTAAGAAAGAAAAACATAATCATGCAATTCTCAGTACCTGGAACTATTAGGCAAGGTATGAGGTCTGCCAAAGATAATATTGATAGACATCAACTTAAGGGAGTCTATAAAATAAATTGTTCACATGGAAAAAGTTACATTGGTGAAACAAGTCGCTCCTTGCAGACAAGACTCAAGGAACATGGAGCTCATATTAGGAATGAAAGGTCTCATACTTCAGACCCAACAGAGCATTCCTCAAAAACTAATCACCATATCTATTTGGAAAATGCCTCAATTGTTGCAATAGAAGAACAACATCATAGGCGAAAGATTAGAGAAGCTCTTGAGATTATCAAACATCCACATAATCTCAATAGGGACAATGGTATTGAGATTAGTGGAAGTTGGCTTCCCTTAATCCGAGAAATTAAGATCACCAATACATCTCAGGTATAGCACTCAGTGCGTAGATATCTCCCTCTCCTATTCCAATAATTAGTAGTATTACTATCATTGTTACTCTTAAAAATAATTTTGAAAACTATTAAGTATGATAATAATAATAATTATTATTATTTAGTTATAACATTTAAGATAATAATTATGATAATAACTATTACTATTATCATTAATTGTTATTATGAATTGTTATTATTAATCATTAATTAAGATCTACTTTAAATCATAACTATTATTAAAATAATTTTAGTATTTAGTTTTAGTAACTACTAATTAATAATTGTATTTATTATTACTTTTACAAAATTTTATGATATAACTGTTATTATCATTATTAATTATGAATCGTTATTTTATTATAATTAATTATTAATAATCATTTACTACTAGAATATATGATTAAGTTTTTATTGTTATTATTATTACTTTGTTTAAGAACAATAATAATATCTAATCATTGAATTTAATCAATATTTTAATAATTTGATTATTATTTTAGACAATTTTATTTATAAATAACTAGATCTATTATTATTTTAACTATTATAAAAATTTAAACATTTAGTATTAATATTGAATAATGATATATTTTTAATTTTAAGATTATTTTATTAATCATATTTAGATATGTTATATTAATATTAGGATTGTATTTGATTAGTTAAGGATTAAGTCTTTATTTAATTTCCATTAATAATTGGTTTTAATTTTAAAATTAATAAATTAACTCTTCAATAATTATTCAAAAGTACTCAAAATTACAACAAAAATTAAAAAAGATAATAATAAATATTATTAATCAAGCCGACCTTCATCTCATCTCATCCTTAAATCAACTCACCTTATAACTATTTAAATTTCTTAGTTAAGCTCTTCTACTATCAACATTCAAGAAGTCTTGATGATGGATCAATGTTGGGATTTGAAACATTGACGAGAAAAGGTTTTTACTATGGGTTCTCTAGTAACTAAGTAAAAAAACTAAGTCTACTTCACTTGCATTGAAGAGTTTGAAATGTGAAAATTGCTTCCTAACTCTATTTTTTGATTTGTGCTTGAAATGGAGGAAGGAGGGGTCTATGGTGGTCCTTAGGTCTCCTTAATAATGTATTTAGATCCTAGGGGTCATTATTCATCTACACTAAGTCAAATTTGTAGTGGGGGTTGAAACTAGTGAAGGAGAGTGATGTTACATACAAGTTTGCTACATGTGATTGCTACAGGAGGCTTGTAATCCGAGATGAGTGATAATCGTGCTAAATCCCCAAGTAAATAAAATTTAAATGGGATGATTTTTATTTATTATTAATTAGGATGTATTATGTCTTGATTATAGGTGGAATCACTAAAAAATATACATCTTAACACATGTTAAAAATAGCAGAAAATTACTACTCTAAAACTAGAAATTCAAAAACTAGTGAGCTAGTTAACCTATCAAATTCCTAATCCAATCAATTTCAAATGAAATTAGGTAATTTTATTTATTAAATTGAATTTTTTTAGGAGATACTATAAGTGGAATAGACTCAAATGAATCTCACTAACACATTCTAAAAAATAGTATAAAATTACTACTATTTTGCTACAAAAGACTTCCATAAATTATAGACTTGTGAACTAGTAAACCAATCCAAGTAGCTCGATGATGAAGATGAATTCTCAAAGTTGTTATAAGGATTCATAATTCCTTTGACTATGCAGGTGACCTGAAAAATAGCTTACTTCAATCATTTAACCCAATCCTACAACAAAATAAGCATCAATAGTAAATGCATGAATCGAAAAAACAAGAATAATAGATGCATGTGAATAAGAAGTGAAAAGAAGAAATAAAATTATAAAAAATGGATTTGAGGGTCCCGAGATGGCCAAGACTAAGGCTACTTAGAGTCATATGAAGGAGATCAAGCTTTAGAAGATAAAATGGCACCAAAATTCATTATATGAATCAATCCGAGTACATCCTTGGTAGATATGAAAGTGGAGCTGCAAAAATACAAGTTTTCTCCATAAGAATACTAAACAAAATACCTTCCCATAAAGGCAAGTTCAAAATGGTGCTTACAAAAATTGATGGGGAATAATTCTCCTTCAAAGGAGGAAGCTTTCTTGTCCAAAATCCCTCAAATAGTGTATCTGGTTCCCAACACTATGAATCTGCATTAAATGATAGGGAACACATTGCTATATTTTCTTAATAAGTTCAATAGGGACATTACCTTCTTCTAAGAATATGGATTATACTCTAATGTCTTCCTCATTGTAATTTACATGTAGTTGAAGTGAACTTTCAATGTAAGTTGAAAATCACCCTTGACATAATAGAATCATACTACCCTTATGTATATTGCTAAGCTCAGGAGTGATAGGTCACAATGGATGATTTGAGGAATCCTTGACTCATGTATTTATACACATGTATATAAAGGTCGCGAGGGATAGGCCTGGGTTGTGTGCTAGAAATCCTATATATATATATTATATATATATATATATATATATATATATATATATATATATATAGGATTTCTAGCACACAACCCAGGCCTATCCCTCCCGACCTTTATATACATGTGTATAAATACATGAGTCAAGGATTCCTCAAATCATCCATTGTAACCTATCACTCCTGAGCTTAGAAATATACATAAGGGTAGTATCATTCTATTATGTCATAATCCGAGTATGTGTGAAATCAGTTAAGTGTTGAAGGTTAAAATTTCTAGCCGGTCCGAAACCATATGTTAGCATCGACATTGGCGAAGAGGGTTCATCTGATTCGGAGCTGTGTACATCAAATTCAATCAAGATCCTTAGTGTATTAAAATGGAGGCCAACTTTACATTGAATAAAAATCCAATGGTATTTATCTCGTGGGGTATTTGATGAGCCCCAGTATTGCAACGAGAATGTTGAAACTCATAAGGCTACCAACTTAAATTATCAACCCAAGGTTCATACAAAATTAAGAGGTGTCGGAACTATATGTGTAACATGCAATGTGTCCTTCTTTCGTTGATCTAATGAAGTGAATTTCATAAAATCTAACATAAACTAGTTGTAGAAATAAACCATGCTACTATAATTGCAAACAAATATAATGATTTGTTCTACTTGCAAAATGGAAATAATTAATATACATGAAAATTGAGTGGAAAGAGGAAAGATAATCTACAACACATAACTAGGAAATTCACAAAATAAGTATACTTCACTTGCATTGAAGAGTTTGAAATGTGAAAATTGCTTCCTAACTCTTATTTTTTGTTTTGTGCTTGTAGTGGAGGAAGGAGGAGATAGAGTGGTACTTAGGTCTCCCTAATGATGGATTTATATCCTAGTGGTCATTATTCATCTAGAATAAGTTAGAGTTGTAGTGGGGATAAAAAGTGGTGAAGGAAAGTTGTGTTATAGGTTTTCTACAAGAAATTGTTGTAGGAGGCCCCTAATGCTACAAGAGGAAGAATCTTACTAGATGCTCAAGTAAATGAAATTAAAATGGGATGGAATTTTATTTTAATAATTAGGATGTCTTATGTCTCCATTCCAAGTGGAATAACTCCAAAATACCCCTATTAATGCATGCTAAAAAATGGTAGACAATTACTACTATACAAACTGGAAATTCAAGAACGAGTGAGGTAGTTAACCTATCAAATTCCTAAGATGATCAAATGAAAATGAAATGGGATAAATTTTGTTATTAACTTGAATGTTATTATGAACTAATACAAGTGTAAGGACTCTGGACACCACATATCTCCACAATGGTATGATATTGTCCACTTTAGGCCTAAGCCCTCATGGATTTTCTTTTGGACTTACCCCAAAAGGCCTCATACCAATGGAGATATTTTCCATCCTTATGATACCCATGATCCTTCCCCACTTCTAGTCAATGTGGGACTTTGGTCATATACCCAACAATCCTCCTCCTCGAACAAAGGACCATTGAGCCTCCCCTCAAACGATTATCCATATTCCATCTCTATCCAACCAGATTGCCCGTCCAAGGCGTTGGAGCACACGACTTTCATGGAACACCACCTGCCCGAGAGCTTTGCGTATTCCCGGTCAAGTCCTCTTGCGTGTTTGGGAGGGACACGTCCATGAGGAATCGGGAGCCACCGCCTTTTAAGCGGACTCAGTCCACGGTCCCAGTCGTGATAATCCGGGGCCACACCTGTACGTTCGTTTGCCATTCCGAGGATTCATCCACTTGGCTAACTTCAGGGCATGTCTCTGATACCACTTGTAAGGACTCTGGACACCAAATATCTCCACAATGGTATGATATTGTCCACTTTGGGCCTAAGCCCTCATGGATTTGCTTTTGGACTTACCCCAAAAGGCCTCATACCAATGGAGATATTTGTCCATCCTTATATACCCATGATCCTCCCCACTTCTAGTCAATGTGGGACTTTGGTCGTATACCCAACAACAAGAAGAATAAACTCAAATGAATCTCATTAACACGTTGTAAAAATATAAAAAATTACCTCTATTTTGCTACAAGGGACTTCCAAAAATTTTAGATGTTTGAACTATTAAACAAATCCAAGTAGCTCAATGATGAAGATGAATTTTAAAAGTTGTTCTAATGATGCAACATGCTTTTTCACAGTAAATAACCTACGAAACAAATTACTTTAATCATTTAACCCAATCTATAGAAAAATAAGCATCAATATTAAATGCAGAAATAGCAAAAACAAGAATAACAGATGCATGTGAAAAAGAACTGAAAAGAAGAAAAATAAATTATACAAAATGGCTCTAAGGCTCTTGATATAGGCAACCCCAAGTATAATCACATTCATATGGAGGATACCAAGCTTTAGAAGCTAAAAATGGCACCAAAACACATTATTTGAAGAAATCCAAGTATATCCATGCTAGAAATTAAAGCGGAGCTACAAAAATACAAGTTTCCTCCATAAGAAGACAAAAAAATACTTGCCCCTAAAGGAAAATTCGAATTAGTGCTTAGAGACATTGATGGGGAAGCATTCTCATTAAAAGGAGGAAGCTTTACCTAATAAAATCCTTCAAATGGGGGTCACTGTTCATCTAGACTAGGTCAAATTTGCATTGAGGATCAAAATTGGTGAAGGAAACAGATGCTATACGTTTGCTACAGGAGATTGCTATAGGAGGTGAAGAAGAATCACAGATCCATATAACCATATGCACAGCAAATTAACACACAAAAATTAAACTAGAAGAAAAGGCAGAGAGCCATCATGTGGTCTCTCATGCTCATGTAATTCACATTATTCAAAAAATTAATAATACATTTAAATACATGAGTAAGTGGTATTAAGATAATGCAACTATCTTAGACTCACTTGGTCGAGACAATCTCTCAACTTATACACTAATTTCGGAGAGCTAGTTGGAGAGAATCTCTCATCCAAACTAGACTACTTAGTTTGAGGAATTGTCATGATTTTATTTATTTAATTTAATAATTGGATTTATTATTGATTTCTAAGAGAGTGAGGCTAACATTACCCCCCCACCAATGATAAATCCAAAATGAATAAGGAACCATCTTCCAAGCTCTCAAGTTGATGCTCAAAAAACATTTTCCTGAAAAACCGCCAAAGCTAGATGTTGAAGAAACTACAATATGAAGATACCATGAGTTAGCTACATGACTGATTCATCTCTAAATGTCGCTGGACAACTCCATCATGTGCCAAGCCACAAAAGGATCCAACTGTCCTTTTCTTGAAAACAACATTCGGTGTCCACTGACACAATTTGATGAATTCCCATTGGCATATTTGCTGAAGATGATCACTCATTGGCTGATGGAGATTCCCATTGGTTGCTTTGTCAATATTGTCTAGAATTTCAGTCTGATAAACACTTGCCCATTTCATTGACATTTCCCCCCATTTTTCAGCTGAAAGGATAGGTAATCATCCAAAAAATATATCTGAACTCCCCCCTGTAGGTGTAGAAGTATTTCACTGGTCTACTCCCATGTTCAACTGCACGAGAGTACCATATTCATTTGCCTATTGGATGAAATATGTGTGAGTGAATCAGATTGTAAAACTTGTACAATATTCTGGTTGTGGATGACCATTCCTAGGGATAAATCCATGAATAATTTATCTTCAATTTGGTTGATTGTCATTGGTTGCAACATTTCTCTAATGTATGATTTGACTTTCCGCAATGGCTACAAGGATGGAGATCAAAACATTGATTTTCTAGATGACCAGTTCTTTGACAATGAGAACATTTGAGTTTGTCTGTAACTTCCTCATGGCTTTTTGGTGTTATTTGATCAAGAAACCCTGGACTGATGAACTTGATTGGCTTAGAATAATTGGGGATATGCAAGTTGTTTTCATCTTTGTCATATCCTAATTTTCGTCAATTTTTGCTACTTTGAAGTTCTTTCCGTGGCTTGATGATTGGTTTGGAAGAATGTTGAACTAGATCATAGACTACTTTGACACTTGAAGCTAGTTGGATCATTGACTTGGAATCAACATCTTTATCTTCATCTGTACAGATGAAAGACTTGGAAACATCACTCTTCTATTGCAACTCATCTCTTTGAAGTTGCGACTCCAGTCGAAGAAACTCAATCATTTCATGTGCATGTTTGAAGATGCAGTTGAATATCAGTAAGAGTTGTTTTGCTGATGTTCATGATGTTTCCAATTGATGATAAAATTAAATTATTAAGAATTTGAGATAGTTGAATGTGTGTCACTGTATTAGCTTGCTGTCACGCTCTAAAACATAGGGCAAAAAAAAAAAAAAAAAAAATTATATATAAGTAAATCTACATTCACCAGACCATAATATATCAAACATATAATCCACATGTACCGTGATTCTCCAAGAATTTGACTTATATGTTTATGTAATAATGTTACAGCATGCACCTAAGACCTTTCGGGCTTTGACATATTCATATTTTATTGCATGACACGCACTTTATAATCATCATAGTCAATATTCATTTGATTACAATATTAGTCGTAACATTCGATTCCCTATCTAATAATAAAAAGGGTTTTATTATATATACATATGGGTTTATGTTGTGGCGGTCATGGGACTTGCTGCCACGGTAGATCCCAGGTACCATGGGATGGCACCAACCTTAATTGCGACTTGTATGGCGTTCAACCCGAGATTGGACTAACTTGCTCTTTGGATATATGGGTACAGTAATGCATTGTCGTTTGCAGTATTGCCTTGTTGTGGTTCATCCATCTGGCCCGATCAACGGCTCACCTTCGTTCTGCCATGTGTGGTGGCGTGATCGAGAGCTACGAGGCTGGCTCCTCGGTCTTACCATTTCGCGCTCAAACCCTTCCGGATCCTTCTCGTTGATCGGACAGTGGTGACAGACTTCCTCAGATCAAAGGCGGAGGCTGTGCCACGAGGCAGGGTCATGCGTTGAATATTTAAGGTTCATTTTGTATTGGCTTGGCTATTGTTTACATTTAAATGATTTCATTCCTCAGTCATTTGACATGTTACTTAGTCATCTGTCTCCATGGTTTTACAGGGAAGGCTTTCGGCGTCTAGACATCGTTGGGGAGAAGACCCGACTTTCCAGCCCCGACCATCCTGCCATAGGTATGAGGAAATCCTCATTCTTAGATTCTGATTTCGATTTTTCTTTCTCGGAACAGTGGCTAATCCTCTGGTCTACTGAACAGGGATGCCAAGTTCCTTGCTACCAAACTTTCCTCCTCTATACGACCAGGTTCTACTTGTTACGAACCTATATGGTTCATTTCCCTCGTCTGTTAGATTATTGTATTTAGTCTTTGTTTAAGGGCTCATGTTATGACGGCCTTTGTCTAAGCTTGGTTCACCGAGTAATGTATCTATGCACAGTTTATCATCTATTTAAATGTTCGACTCACGGTATAACTGTTATTCAAATACGGTTCTGACTTTTATCACGCTATCCATTGGGTCATGCTCGTCTCAAGCTTGTCTATATATTACATGTATTAAGTTTTGGCATTACCTGTTCTCGGTATAATAGCATTGTTTCCTTTTTTATCAGCGTTAAGCCTGTTTATGAGTTGCATGCCTTAAATATGTTTGTAAGTTCTGCATTAACCTTGTTTTCTTGGTATACAATCCTATACCCAAGTTTATTTATTATTTTTCGACTATGGCTCTTCGGCCGTCCTGAATAAGCTTCAGCCCAGCTCGTTTAACTTATTCTAAGCGAGGGGTTTTACTAGAAAGCTTTGGCTGAGACTGCTTGTAACCACAGTTACAATGCAGTCCTCGGCATACATATTTCTTTTAAATGTTATGAATCTTGAATGCGTAACCCTGTGCTGTTTAATCCATGCATATGAATATTATTAAATGCAGAGTGGTCTGGTTCTTCGACTCTAAGGTACTTGCGGTCCTCCTAGCCAGGGTCAATGTATATATATATACTTTAATTTTATTTGAATAAGGCAATATCTACTACGGTGTATATATTGGGTTTGCGAGACTTGCCAGTCCCGTCTTATAAAATAATTGTCATATTGTTATGAGCATAATACATTCCTTTGCAAAGAGTGTCTGCAATTTTCTTTTCGATTCTGTCTGTAAATAAAGAATTCTGATTCTTTCCTTCGACATGTAAATATAAGTAGGAGTTTTTACAGTATTACTTCTGTTCATATTTCTTGTTGTCCCTGTAGTAGCAAAGACTTATTTATTCAACTTTTCTACTGTTATTTCCGAATGAGATATGCAAGGGTTTAATATTCGTTTCTTCAGAATGAATATGTCTCGGTCTCTGTCTAAAATACAGCAACTAGTGTTCTTTTGTTATTTTCGGTTATGAATACAGTCAAAGGGTTTCCACTGAATCAATCTTCCTAGCGTAGAACAGTGTATCTTTTAACACAGAACCATACAAGAGACATCTCAATAAGTAAATATACACATAGTAGGTCGTACCTGTTTCTTTACAAACCTACTTGTAATGCTTGTCAATCCACCCGTCCATAGGAAGAGTTCTTCTTTGATCTTCCACCCCCAAGCACTTGCAGGTCCTCTCGACTACAATTACACTGGTCTCGCCAGTAATGCTATCTGATCCTAAGCAGACATAGCGTACACAGGAAAATTCCTTTCCTTAATGCCATCTAATCCTAACCAGACATAGCATGAACATTTTCTTTCTTCTCTGCCATCTGATCCTAGCCAAACTTGGCATTCCCCCTCTTCCTCTGGGTCTCAACTACCCCTGAAGGTAGTTAGGGTTCCATTGTAACTGATTCCACAACTACTAACCATGATTTAATCATAAGCTCAGTTAAAATAGCACTAACACAATTGTTTTTAATTAACATAAAATTAATAAAAGAGTTATATATATTTTTCAAATAAAGTCTTTGTTCATAATTACTTTTATTATTAACTAACATTAACTTTTCACGAGGGATGTTACATCTCCCCCTCCTGAAAGTCTACATCGTCCCGATGAAGTTGTTCATCCAAAAACAGTCTGGGATAAGTATCCCTCATCATTTGTTCATCCTCCCAGGTGGCCTCTTCAAATCCAAAGTGCTGCCACTGCACTTTAACCTGGCAGATGACCTTTTTCCGCAGCTCGACTCTTCTCCGATCTAATATGTTCACTGGTTCGACCAGAAACTCTCCTTCCGGTTCCACCTGAAACACATAACAATCAGATAAGCTCCTTACTAGTATTCTATTTCAGTTTACATTATATAACAGTCTTTCCTTACCTGAATGTCCTGCCAACTTATTATATGCCTAGGGTCATACACATATCTCTTTAAAACTGATACATGGAAGACATTGTGAACCCGAATATGGCTGGGGAGGGCGAGCTGATAAGCTACCGGCCCTATCATGCCAGAATTTGGAATGGTCCACAAAAACGAGGTGCCAATTTGGCACAAGCATTCCATTGGAGGGTACTTTTCCTAGCTCGAATTCTGATGTACACATGTTCACCCACTTGGTATTCCTTAAATGTTCTCTTCCGATCTGAAAAATTCTTCTGTCTGTCTTGTGCCATCTTTAGATTAGCTCGAAATTTTTGCACCATAACTTCCATTTCTTCCAACATCTCAGGACCCAGCAAGAATTTGTCCTCCGGTCCACCCCAACTAGAGGGTGTGCGACATTTCTGGCCATAAAGTACTTCGAATGGGCTCATCTTCAAGGACGAGTGATAGCCATTGTTATAGGCGAATTCCACTAAGTGTAAATACTCCTCCCACCGCGTCGGTTGCTGCATCACATAAGACCTCAGCATGTCCTCTACTACTTCATTCACTCGTTCGGTCTGTCCGTCAGTTTGTGGATGATATGCGGTGCTGAAGCTCAATTGAGTTCCTAGACCTTCAAATAAGGTCCTCCAAAAAGCTGAGGTGAACTTAACATCACGATCAGATATTATTACTTTCGGCAGCCCATGAAGTTCAAATATATTTTGCATAAAAATGTTAGCGATTTGAGCTGCACGATAAGTGGATTGAACCGGTATAAAGTGAGTTGACTTGCTGAGTTTATCCACTACCACCATTATAGAATCATTGTTCTTTCTGGATTTCGGCAACCCGGTAATAAAGTCCATGGTTATGGTCTCCCATTTCCATTCTGGTATGGGCAATGGCTGTAGTAATCCTGCAGGGTGCTGATGTTCAGCCTTCACCTGTTGACACTCCAAACAGCGCGCCAGGTATTCTATAACATCCTTCTTCATGCCTGGCCAGTAATACTCCTTCCTTAGCGAGGTGATTAATTTCTGGTAACCGGGATGTCCTGCATAAGGACTTCTATGATTTTCATCCATAATCTTTTCTTTAATACCACTCTGATTGGGTATATAAATCTTCTTCTGGTGGCACAAAATTCCGGCTGCATTCAAGGTGTAACCTTGTTGTATTGAACGGGTATCTGAATTCTGCACCAAATGCTTCTTTTGCAAATAAATCTGATCTTGTGCCGCAGCCTCCTCAATCTCTTTTTCAAGGGTGGACCATCCTTGACTAATACCAATCTCGTAAATGCAATGCACTTTTCGGCTTAGTGCATCAGCTACTCTGTTCTCCTTTCCCTTTAAGTGTTTAATTTCGGAATCGAAATTTCCCAAAAAGTCCACCCATCTTGCTTGTCTTGCATTTGAAGTGGGTTGACTAAAGTAACTAGTCAGGCTGTGGTGATCCGTCATTAACAAAAATTTCCTCCCTACTTAATAATGGCGCCACATCTTCAAAGCATGGATCACAACGGTTAATTCCAGATCATAGGCAGAATATTTCTGCTCATGTTCCTTTAACTTCCTGGATTCATAGGCAATCACTTTACCTTCCTGCATTAGCACTCCACCCACGCCCTCCTTACTGGCATCTTTACAAACTACATACTCCTTTTCGGGATCTGCCACACACAACACAGGTGCTGTGGTAAGTAAATGTTTGAGCTGTTTGAAACTCCGTTGACAGTCTGCTGTCCATTTAAACACTTTTCCCTTCTTTTGCAAGGAGGTAATAGGGTAGGCAACTCTAGAAAAACCTTCTACAAACCGCCGGTAATATCCAGCCAGCCCCATGAAGGATCGAATATCTGCTACATCCTTGGGTGTAGGCCATTCCATTATAGTTTTAATCTTTTCGGGGTCTACAGCTATACCTTCCTTCATAATAATGTGGCCCAAATACTGGATCTGTTCTTTATAAAAATTACATTTGCTGAATTTTCCATATAACTGATGCTCCCGTAAGGTTTGTAACACTATCCTCAAATGTTCCTCATGCTCCTTGATATTCCGAGAGTATATAAGTATATCATCAAAGAAAATCAATACAAATTTGTCTAGGTATTGATGAAATACGCTATTCATCAAACACATGAATGTTGCAGGTGCATTAGTTAATCCAAAAGGCAGTACCACAAACTCGTAATGTCCGTAACGAGTACGAAAAGCTGTCTTGGCTATATCCTCATCTTTGATTCTGATTTGATGGTAACTCGATCTTAAATCAATCTTTGAGAATATTGTCGCTCCCTTTACCTGATAAAACAGCTCGTCAATGCGGGGTAGTGGATATTTGTTTTTCACTGTCAGTTTATTCAGCTGTCTATAGTTTATTCACATTCGCAGAGTCCCATCTTTTTTCCTCACAAATAGCACAAGAGCTCCCCAAGGAGAGACACTAGGGCAGATATGCTTCTTTTCTAGCATCTCTTGCAGCTGCATTTTTAACTCAGTTAATTCCGGCACACTCATCCGATAGGGCGCTCGGGACACTGGGGCTACTCCTGGTATCAGCTCAATGGTGAAGTCTAAATCCCTTTTGGGTGGCAGCCCTGGAATTTCTTCAGGAAATACATCTTCAAAATCTTGCACTACTGGTATATTTTTAACAGTTGCAAACTTATCCATAGAATTTGCGAACCCCACTTGTACTACATAAATCTAGCACTTCTTCCGGATACACTTAACCAGCTGTGAGGCCGTGATCGGCCGAATCTGCACTGGTTTCTGGATGCCTTGAATCTTTTTTCCCACACCCAGTTCATCTCGGTAAGAGACTGTTTTTGTTTTACAATTAATTACAGACCATCGTCGTTCCAACCAGTCCATTCCTATTAGCACATCATAGGAACCAAGAGGGAGTACATTTAACTCAGTTGTTATTGTTTGGCCAGCTAACCTTAATGGATAGTTGCTGACTTTAGTTAGTACTCATCTTTTGGCCCCATTGGCCAGCTGTAGTAACCAAGGGCTTTTAAATTTAGTGGTTAGCAAGCCACACCTTTCTACAACTTTGGGACTTACATAGCTTAAAGTAGCTCCTGGGTCTACTAAAATAGAAACAGTTCGATCAAAGATCTTACCTTTGAACTCTATCATTGTTGGCTGGTAATCAGCTTGTCGATCCTCCAGTGCTGCATTTATTCTGGGCATGGATCGAGCCACATCCCCTACTGTTGAAGCTTCGTAGATCTAGGACAACTGATCACTGTCCTTTCGATGAGGGCAATTTCTAACATAATGGGGTCCTCCACAACCCCAACAGTGAACAGGTGGCGGAGCTGAGCCTTCATTGTCCAATCTAACTTGCTGTTCACTATATTTGGATTCTACAGGAGGCTTGAATCTGTTCTGATTTTTAGTTAGATTTTTAGTATTGGCTCCTTTTGAAAATCCTTTTTGAAAACTGCTGTGTGCTCCCTTACTTCCCATAGGCATTTTACTGCCCCGCTTATCTGTCCAACACTTCCCAAAATTTTCTCCTTTTGATTTGTTCTACTGATAACACAGTCTTGCCTTCCGAATTTCTTCATCCATGGTCCTCGTATTATCGAACTCTATCCTTTCTCGCATGGTCAGAGGTAGGCTGCTATCGAATCTTTGTACCTTAGCCTTCTCTTCACGAATATAGGGCACGTAATGAAGCATGGATGTGAATTTAGTTATGAACTCGTCAATCGTCTGTTGTCCAAGCCGCGGATCATGAAATTCTTGCGCTTTTTCATCATAAAAGCATTATGTCAGATACTTCTCCTTGAAATATCTTTGAAACATTTCCCATGTCACATCTTGTTCACTCACTCCCCGCACCATCTTGACCTCTTCCCACCATACCGTGGCTTTGGCCTGCAGCTGGAATATAGCCAGCCTTGCCCTAAGATGATGATCATATTCATACACTTGAAAATACTTATTCATATTAATTAGCCATGCCTCTGCAGCTTCTTCTGATTCCCCATCGAAATGAGGTGGTTTAATCTTCCGAAATTCTCCTTGTAGTTCCATCCGGGGTCTTTTTGGAGTTTGATATTCAGAAGCGTTAACAGACTTCTCTCCTCGCGTCTCCCCTCTATCCTCTGCTTCCTCCTGTTCAGTGTGATAGCTCTGTTCATCTGTTATTTGTGCTTGTTCAGGCCTCGGATGTGACTGTTGTTGATGTTGTTTATGAGATAAGCTTTTCAAAATCCTTTCTTGTTCTATATTTAGTCTTGCATTATCTGCACGCAACCGAGCCATTTCGTCCTTCAGTTCCTGAACTGTTCTCAGGAGTTTCAAATCAGCATTGCGGCCTTTTGCTCCCAGTTGCACCCAAATCTCAGTATTTCCCTGAGGTTGCCCCCGGTTATCAGGTTGATTCAAATTTCCATAGGGAGCGCTATTTGCTCTCCTCATTCTGCTGCTACCTGTTTCAGGATAACTCATTAAATAGATAAAATTTATTTTCATCACACTCTCAGCTTCTGTCATGAATTTGTAAGTTTATTTTGCTGCATAACTCAAAATCCTCCCAAGGTCATAGTGTTGTAATCATGGGCTCTGATACCATATTGTCACGCTCTAAAACATAGGTAAAAAAGAATAAAAAGTTATATATAAGTAAATCTACATTCACCAGACCATAATATATCAAACGTATAATCCACATGTACCGTGATTCCCCAAGAATTTGACTTATATGTTTATGTAATAATGTTACAGAATGCACCTAAGACCTTTCGGGCTTTGACACATTCATATTTTATTGCATGACACGCACTTTATAATCATCACAGTCAATATTCATTTGATTACAATATTAGTCGTAACATTTGATTCCCTATCTAATTATAAAAACGGTTTTCTTATATATACATATGGGTTTATGTTGTGGCGGTCATGGGACTTGCTACCACGGCAGATCCCGGGTACCATGGGATGGCACCAACCTTAATTGCAACCTGTATTGCGTTCAACCCGAGATCGGACTAACTTGCTCTTTGGAGATATGGGTACAGTAATGCACTATCGTTTGTAGTACTGGCTTGCTATGGTTCATCCATCTGGCCCGATCAACGGCTCACCTTCGTTCTGCCATGTGCAGTGGCGTGATCGAGAGCTACAAGGCTGGCTCCTCGGTCTTATCATTTGGCACTCAAACCCTTCCGGATCCTTTTTGCTGATCGGACGGTGGTGGCAGACTTCCTCAGATCAAAGGCGGAGGCTGTGCCACGAGGCAGGGTCATGCGTTGAATATTTAAGGTTCATTTTGTATTGGCTTGGCTATTGTTTACATTTAAATGATTTCGTTCCTCAGTCGTTTCACATGTTACTCAGTCATCTGTCTCCATGGTTTTACAGGGAAGGCTTTCGGCGTCCAGACATCGTTGGGGAGAAGACCCGACTTTCCAGCCCCGACCATCCTGCCACAGGTATGAGGAAATCCTCATTCTTAGATTCTGATTTCAATTTTTCTTTCTCGGAACAGTGGCTAATCCTCTGTTCTGCTGAACAGGGATGCCGAGTTCCTTGCTACCAAACTTTCCTCCTCTATACGACCAGGTTCTACTTGTTACAAACCTATATGGTTCATTTCCCTCGTCTGTTAGATTATTGTATTTAGTCTTTGTTTAAGGGCTCATGTTATGACGGCCTCTGTCTAAGCTTGGTTCACCGAGTAATGTATCTATGCATAGTTTATCATCTATTTAAATGTCCGACTCACGACATAACTGTTATTCAAATATGGTTCTGACTTTTATCATGCTATCCATTGGGTTATGCTCGTCTCAAGCTCGTCTATATATTACATGTATTAATTTTTGGCATTACCTGTTCTCGGTATAATAGCATTGTTTCCTCTTTTATCGGTGTTAAGCCTGTTTATGAGTTGCATGCCTTAAATATGTTTTTAAGTTCTGCATTAACCTTGTTTTCTTGGTATACAATCCTATACCCAAGTTTATTTATTATTTTTTGACTATGGCGCTCCGGCCGTCCTGAATAAGCTTCAGCCCAGCTCGTTTAACTTATTCTGAGCGAGGGTTTTTACTAGAAAGCTTTGGCTGAGACTGCTTGTAACCACAGTTACAATGCAGTCCTCGGCATACATATTTCTTTTAAATGTTATGAATCTTGAATGTGTAACCCTGTGCTGTTTAATCCGTTCATATGAATATTATTAATGCAGAGTGGTCTAGTTCTTCGACTCTAAGGTACTTGCGGTCCTCCTGGCCAGGGTCAATCTATATATATATACTTTTATTTTATTTGAATAAGGCAATATCTACTACGGTGTATATATTGGGTTTGTGAGACTTGCCAGTCCCATCTTATAAAATAATTGTCATATTGTTATGAGCATAATACATTCCTTTGCAAAGAGTGTTTGTACTTTTCTTTTCGATTCTGTCTGTAAATAAAGAATTCTGATTCTTTCCTTCGACATGTAAATATAAGTAGGAGGTTTTACAATATTACTTCTGTTCATATTTCTTGTTGTCCCTGTAGTAGCAAAGACTTATTTATTCAACTTTTCTACTGTTATTTCCGAATGAGATGTGCAAGGGTTTAATATTCATTTCTTCAGAATGCAAATGTCTGGGTCTCTGTCTAAAATACAGCAACTAGTGTTCATTTCTTATTTTCGGTTATGAATGACAGTCAAAGGTTTTCCACTGAATCAATCTTCCTAGCGCAGAACAGTGTATCTTTTAACACAGAACCATACAAGAGACATCTCAATAAGTAAATATACACATAGTAGGCCGTACCTGTTTCTTTACCAACCTACTTGTAATGCTTGTCAATCCACCCGTCCGTAGGAAGAGTTCTTCTTTGATCTTCCACCCCCAAGCACTTGCAGGTCCTCTCGACTACAATTACACTGGTCTCGCCAGTAACGCTATCTGATCCTAACCAGACATAGCGTACATAGGAAAATTCCTTTCCTTAATGCCATTTGATCCTAACCAGACATAGCATGAACATTTTCTTTCTTCTCTGCCATCTGATCCTAACCAGACTTGGTAGTCCCCCTATTCCTCTGGGTCTCAACTACCCCTGAAGGTAGTTAGGGTTCCATTGTAACTGATTCCACAGCTACTTACCATGATTTAATCATAAGCTCAGTTCAAATAGCACTAACACAATTGTTTTTAATTAACATAAAATTAATAAAAGAGTTATATATATTTTTCAAATAAAGTCTTTGTTCATAATTACTTTTATTATTTACTAACATTAACTTTTCACGAGGGATGTTACATCTCCCCCTCCTGAAAGTCTGCATCGTCCCGATGTTGTTGTTCATCCAAAAACAGTCTGGGATAAGTATCCCTCATCATTTGTTCATCCTCCCAGGTGGCCTCTTTAGACCCAAAGTGCTGCCACTGCACTTTAAGCTGGCAGATGACCTTTTTCCGCGGCTCAACTCTTCTCTGATCTAATATGTTCGCTGGTTTGACCAGAAACTCTCCTTCCGGTTCCACCTGAAACACATAACAATCAGATCAGTTGCTTACTAGTATTCTATTTCAGTTTACATTATATAACAGTCTTTCCTTACCTGAATGTCCTGCCAACTTATTATATGCCTAGGGTCATACACATATCTTTTTAAAACTGATACATGGAAGACATTGTGAACCCGAATATGGCTGGGTAGGGTGAGCTAATAAGCTACCGGCCCTACTCGTGCCAGAATTTCGAATGGTCCACAAAAACGCGGTGCCAATTTGGTACAAGCATTCCATTGGAGGGTACTTTTCCTAGCTCGAATTCTGATGTACACATGTTCACCCACTTGGTATTCTTTAAATGTTCTCTTCCGATCTACAAAATTCTTCTGCCTGTCCTGTGCCATCTTTAGATTAGCTCGAACTTTTTTCACCATAACTTCCATTTCTTCCAACATCTCAGGACCCAGCAAGAATTTGTCCTCTGGTCCACCCCAACTGGAGGGAGTGCGGCATTTCCGGCCGTAAAGTACTTCGAATGGGCTCATCTTCAAGGACGAGTGATAGCCATTGTTATAGGCGAATTCCACTAAGTGTAAATACTCCTCCCACCGCGTCGGTTTCTGCATCACATAAGACCTCAGCATGTCCTCTACTACTTGATTCACTCCTTCGGTCTGTCCGTCAGTTTGCGGATGATATGTGGTACTAAAGCTCAATTGAGTTCCTAGACCTTCAAATAAGGTCCTCCAAAAAGCTGAGGTGAACTTAACATCACGATCAGATATTATTACTTTCGGCAGCCCATGAAGTTTAAATATATTTTGCATAAAAATGTTTGCGATTTGAGCTGCACGATAAGTGGATTGAAACGGTATAAAGTGAGCTGAATTGCTGAGTTTATCCACTACCACCATTATAGAATCATTGTTCTTTTTGGATTTCGGCAACCCGGTAATAAATTCCATGGTTATGGTCTCCCATTTCCATTCTGGTATGGGCAATGGCTGTAGTAATCCTGCAGGGTGCTGATGTTCAGCCTTCACCTATTGACACTCCAAACAACGCGCCAGGTATTCTATAACATCCTTCTTCATGCCTGGCCAGTAATACTCCTTCCTTAGCGAGGTGATTAATTTATGGTAACCCAGATGTCCTGCATAAGGACTTCTATGATTTTCATCCAGAATCTTTTCTTTAATACCACTCTGATTGGGTATATAAATCTTCTTCTAGTGGCACAAAATTCCGGCTTCATTCAAGGTGTAACCTTGTTGTATTGAATGGGTATCTGAATTCTGCACCAAATGCTTCTTTTTCAAATAAATCTGATCTTGCGCTGCAGCCTCCTCAATCTCTTTGTCAAGGGTGGACCATCCTTGACTAATACCAATCTCGTAAATGCAATGCACTTTTCGGCTTAGTGCATCAGCTACTCTGTTCTCCTTTCCCTTTAAGTGTTTAATTTCGAAATTGAAATTTCCCAGAAAGTCCACCCATCTTGCTTGTCTTGCGTTTAAAGTGGGTTGACTAAAGTAACTAGTCAGGCTATGGTGATCTGTCATTAACAAAAATTTCCTCCCTACTAAATAATGGCGCCACATCTTCAAAGCATGGATCACAGCGGTTAATTCCAGATCATAGGCAGAATATTTCTGCTCATGTTCCTTTAACTTCCTGGATTCATAGGCAATCACTTTACCTTCTTGCATTAGCACTCC
Organism: Pinus taeda; assembly: GCA_000404065.3. Taxonomy (NCBI): domain Eukaryota; kingdom Viridiplantae; phylum Streptophyta; class Pinopsida; order Pinales; family Pinaceae; genus Pinus; species Pinus taeda. The sequence goes on from APFE030524418.1 coordinate 230,359, forward strand.
ACCCACGCCCTCCTTACTGGCATCTGTACAAACTACATACTCTTTTTCGGGATCTGCCACACACAACACAGGTGTTGTGGTAAGTAAATGTTTGAGCTGTTCGAAACTCCGTTGACAGTCTGCTGTCCATTTAAACACTTTTCCCTTCTTTTGCAAGGAGGTAATAGGGTAGGAAACTCTAGAAAAACCTTCTACAAACCGCCGGTAATATCTAGCCAGCCCCATGAAGGATCGAATATCTGCTACATCCTTGGGTGTAGGCCATTCCATTATAGTTTTAATCTTTTCGAGGTCTACAGCTATACCTTCCTTCGTAATAATGTGGCCCAAATATTGGATCTGTTCTTTATAAAAATCACATTTGCTGAATTTTCCATATAACTGATGATCCCGTAAGGTCTGTAACACTATCCTCAAATGTTCCTCATGCTCCTTGATATTCTGGGAGTATATAAGTATATCATCAATGAAAATCAATACAAATTTGTCTAGGTATTCATGAAATACGCTATTCATCAAACACATGAATGTTGCAGGTGCATTAGTTAATCCAAAAGGCAGTACCACAAACTCGTAATGTCCGTAACGAGTACGAAAAGATGTCTTGGCTATATCCTCATCTTTGATTCTGATTTGATGGTAACTCGATCTTAAATCAATCTTTGAGAAGATTGTCGCTCCCTTTACCTGATCAAACAGCTTGTCAATGCGGGGTAGTGCAATTTTTTTTTTCACTGTCAGTTTATTCAGCTGTCTATAGTCTATGCACATTCGCAGAGTCCCATCTTTTCGCCTCACAAATAGCACAGGAGCTCCCCAAGGAGAGACACTGGGGCGGATATACTTCTTTTCTAGCAGCTCTTGTTGCTGCATTTTTAACTCAGTTAATTCCAGCACACTCATCCGATAGGGTGCTCAGGACACTGGGGCTGCTCCGGGTATCAGCTCAATGGTGAAGTCTAAATCCCTTTTGGGTGGCAGCCCTAGAATTTCTTCAGGAAATACATCTGCAAAATCTTGCACTACTGGTATATTTTTAACAGTTGCAACCTTATCCACAGAATTTGCGAACCCCACTTGTACTGCATAAATCTGGCACTTCTTTCGGATACACTTAACCAGCTGTGAGGCCGTGATCGGCCGAATCTACACTGGTTTCTGGATGCCTTGAATCTTTTTTCCCACACCCAGTTCATCTCGGTAAGAGACTATTTTTGTTTTACAATTAATTACAGACCATCACCGTTCCAACCAGTCCATTCCTATCAACACATCATAGGAACCAAGAGGGAGTACGTTTAACTCAGTTGTTATTGTTTGGCCAGCTAACCTTAATGGACAGTTGTTGACTTTAGTTAGTACTCGTCTTTTGGCCCCAGTGGCCAGTTGTACTAACCAAGGGCTTCTAAATTTAGTCGTTAGCAAGCCACAGCTTTCTACAACTTTGGGACTTACATAGCTTAAAGTAGCTCCTGGGTCTACTAAAATAGAAATAGTTCGATCAAAGATCTTACCTTCAAACTCTATCATTGTTGGCTGGTAATCAGCTTGTCGATCCTCCAGTGTTGCATTTATTCTGGGCATGGATCGAGCCACATCCCCTACTGTTGAAGCTTCATAGATCTAGGACAACTGATCACTGTCCTTCCGATGAGGGCAATTTCTAACATAATGGGGTCCGCCACAACCCCAACACTGAATAGGTGGCCGAGCTGAGCCTTCATTGTCCAATCTAACTTGCTGTTCACTATATTTGGATTCTGCAAGAGGCTTGAATATGTTTTGATTTTTAGTTAGATTTTTATTATTGGCTCCTTTCAAAAATCCTTTTTGAAAACTGTTGCGTGCTCCCTTACTTCCCATAGGCATTTCACTGCCCCGCTTATCTGTCCAACGCTTCCCAGAATTTTCTCCTTTTGATTTGTTCTGTTGATAACACAGTCTTGCCTTCCAAATTGCTTCATCCATGGTCCTCAGATTATCGAACTCTATCCTTTCTCGCATGGTCAGAGGTAGGCTGCTAACGAATCTTTGTACCTTAGCCTTCTCTTCACGAATATAGGGCACGTAACGAAGCAGGGATGTGAATTTAGTTACGAACTCATCAATGGTCTGTTTTCCAAGCCACAGATCATGAAATTCTCACGCTTTTTCATCATAAAAGCGTTCTGTCAGATACTTCTCCTTGAAATATCTTTGAAACATTTCCTATGTCACATCTTGTTCACTCACTCCCCGCACCATCTTGACCTCCTCCCACCATAGCGTGGCTTTAGCCTGCAGCTGGAATATAGCCAGCCTTGCCTTAAGATGATGATCATATTCATACACTTGAAAATACTTATTCATATTAATTAGCCATGCCTCTGCAGCTTCTTCTGATTCCCCATCAAAATGAGGTGGTTTAATCTTCCGAAATTCTCCTTGTAGTTCCATCCGGGGTCTTTTTGGAGTTTGATATTCAGAAGCGTTAGCAGACTTCTCTCCTTGCGTCTCCCCTCTATCCTCTACTTCCTCCTGTTCAGTGTGATAGCTCTGTTCATCTATTATTTGTGCTTGTTCAGGCCTCGGATGTGACTGTTGTTGATGTTGTTTATGAGATAAGCTTTTCAAAATCCTTTCTTGTTCTATATTTAGTCTTGCATTATTTGCACGCAACTGAGCCATTTTGTCCTTCAGTTCCTGAACTGTTCTCATGAGTGTCGAATCAACATTGCAGCCTTCTGCTCCCAGTTGCACGCAAATCTCAGGATTTCCTTGAGGTTGCCCCCCGTTATCAGGTTGATTCAAATTTCCATAGGGAGCACTATTTGCTCTCCTCATTCTGCTGCTACCTGTTTCAGGATAACTAATTAAATAGATAAAATTTATTTTCATCACACTCTCAGCTTCTGTCATGACATTGTAAGCTTATTTTGCTGCATAACTCAAAATCCTCCCAAGGTCACAGTGTTGTAATCCTAGGCTCTGATACCATATTGTCACGCTCTAAAACATAGGTAAAAAATAAAAAATAAAAAATTATATATAAGTAAATCTACATTCACCAGACCATAATATATCAAATGTATAATCCACATGTACCGTGATTCTGCAAGAATTTGACTTATATGTTTATGTAATAATGTTACAGCATGCACCTAAGACCTTTCGGGCTTTGACACATTCATATTTTATTGCATGACACGCACCTTATAATCATCACAATCAATATTCATTTGATTACAATATTAGTCGTAACATTCGATTCCATATCTAATTATAAAAAGGGTTTTCTTATATATACATATGGCTTTATGTTGTAGCGGTTATGGGACTTGCTGCCACGGTAGATCCCGGGTACCATGGGATGGCACCAACATTAATTGCGACCTGTATGGTGTTCAACCCGAGATCGGACTAACTTGCTCTTTGGAGATATGGGTACAGTAATGCACTGTCGTTTGCAGTACTGGCTTGCTATGGTTCATCCATCTGGCCCGATCAACGGCTCACCTTCATTGCGCGATGTGCGGTGGCGTGATCGAGAGCTACGAGACTGGCTCCTCGGTCTTACCATTTCGCGCTCAAACCCTTCCGGATCCTTCTCGCTGATCGGATGGTGGTGGCAGACTTCCTCAGATCAAAGGCGGAGGCTGTGCCACGAGGCAGGGTCATGCGTTGAATATTTAAGGTTCATTTTGTATTGGCTTGGCTATTGTTTACATTTAAATGATTTCGTTCCTCAGTCGTTTCACATGTTACTCAGTCATCTGTCTCCATGGTTTTATAGGGAAGGCTTTCGGCGTCCGGACATCGTTGGGGAGAAGACCCGACTTTCCAGCCCCGACCATCCTGCCACAGGTATGAGGAAATCCTCATTCTTAGATTCTGATTTCGATTTTTCTTTCTCGGAACAGTGGCTAATCCTCTGTTTTGCTGAACAGGGATGCCGAGTTCCTTGCTACCAAACTTTCCTCCGCTATACGACCAGGTTCTACTTGTTACGAAACTATATGGTTCATTTCCCTCGTCTGTTAGATTATTGTATTTAGTCTTTGTTTAAGGGCTCATGTTATGATGGCCTCTGTCTAAGCTTGGTTCACCGAGTAATGTATCTATGCACAATTTATCATCTATTTGAATGTCTGACTCACGGCATAACTATTATTCAAATACGGTTCTGACTTTTATCATGCTATCCATTGGGTTATGCTCGTCTCAAGCTCGTTTATATATTACATGTATTAAGTTTTGGCATTACCTGTTCTCGGTATAATAGCATTGTTTCCTTTTTTATCAGCGTTAAGCCTGTTTATTAGTTGCATGCCTTAAATATGTTTTTAAGTTCTGCATTAACCTTGTTTTCTTGGTATACAATCCTATACCCAAGTTTATTTATTATTTTTCGACTATGGCGCTCTGACCGTCCTGAATAAGCGTCAGCCCAGCTTGTTTAACTTATTCTGAGCGAGGGTTTTTACTAGAAAGCTTTGGCTGAGACTACTTGTAACCACAGTTACCATGCAGTCCTCGGCATACATATTTCTTTTAAATGTTATGAATCTTGAATGTTTAACCCTGTGTTGTTTAATCCGTGCATATGAATATTATTAATGCAGTGTGGTTTGGTTCTTCGACTCCAAGGTACTTGTGGTCCTCCTGGCCGGGGTCAATGTATATATATATATATATAGTTTTATTTTGTTTGAATAAGGAAATATCTACTACGGTGTATATATTGGGTTTGCGAGACTTGCCAGTCCCGTCTTATAAAATAATTGTCATATTGTTATGAGCATAATACATTCCTTTGCAAAGAGTGTCTGTACTTTTCTTTTCGATTCTGTCTGTAAATAAAGAATTCTGATTCTTTCCTTCGACATGTAAATATAAGTAGTAGTTTTTACAGTATTACTTCTGTTCATATTTCTTGTTGTGCCTGTAGTAGCAAAGACTTCTTTATTCAACTTTTCTACTGTTATTTCCGAATGAGATATGCAAGGGTTTAATATTCGTTTCTACAGAATGCAAATGTCTCGGTCTCTGTCTAAAATACAGCAACTAGTGTTCTTTTCTTATTTTCAGTTATGAATGACAGTCAAAAGGTTTCCAATGAATCAATCTTCTTAAGGCAAATCAGTGTATCTTTTAACACAGAACCATACAAGAGACATCTCAATAAGTAAATATACACATAGTAGGTCGTACCTGTTTCTTTACAAACCTACTTGTAATGCTTATCAATCCACCCGTCCGTAGGAAGAGTTCTTCTTTGATCTTCCACCCCCAAGCACTTGCAGGTCCTCTCGACTGCAATTACACTGCTCTCACCAGTAACGCTATCTGATCCTAACCAGACATAGCGTACACAGGAAAATTCCTTTCCTTAATGCCATCTGATCCTAACCAGACATAGCATGAACATTTTCTTTCTTCTCTGCCATCTGATCCTAACCAGACTTGGCATTCCCCCTTTTCCTCTGGGGTCTCAACTACCCCTGAAGGTAGTTAGGGTTCCATTGTAACTGATTCCATAGCTACTAACCTTGATTTAATCATAAGCTTAGTTCAAACAGAACTAACACAATTGTTTTTAATTAACGTAAAATTAATAACAGAGTTATATATATTTTTCAAATAATGTCTTTGTTCATAATTAATTTTATTATTTACTAACATTAACTTTTCACGAGGGATGTTACATCTCCCCCTCCTGAAAGTCTACATCGTCCCGATGTTGCTGTTCATACAAAAACAGTCTAGGATAAGTATCCCTCATCATTTTTTCATCCTCCCAAGTGGCCTCTTCAGGCCGAAAGTGCTGCCACTGCACTTTAACCTGGCAGATGACCTTTCTCCGCAGCTCGACTCTTCTCCGATCTAATATGTTCATTGGTTCGACCATAAACTCTCCTTCCGGTTCCACCTGAAACACATAACCATCAGATCAGCTGCTTACTAGTATTCTATTTCAGTTTACATTATATAACAGTCTTTCCTTACCTGAATGTCCTTCCAACTTATTATATGCCTAGGGTCATACACATATCTCTTTAAAACTGATACATGGAAGACATTGTGAACCCGAATATGGCTGGGCAGGGCAAGGTGATAAGCTACCAGCCCTACTCGTGCCAGAATTTGGAATGGTCCACAAAAACGCGGCGCCAATTTGGCACAAGCATTCCATTGGAGGGTACTTTCCCTAGCTCGAATTCTAATGTACACATGTTCACCCACTTGGTATTCTTTAAATGTTCTCTTCCGATCTGCAAAATTATTCTGCCTGTCCTGTGCCATCTTTAGATTAGCTCGAACTTTTTTCACCATAACTTCCATTTCTTTCAACATCTCAGGACCCAGCAAGAATTTGTCCTCTGGTCCACCCCAACTGGAGGGTGTGCGGCATTTCCAGCCGTAAAGTACTTCGAATGGGCTCATCTTCAAGGACAAGTGATAGCCATTGTTATAGGCGAATTCCACTAGGTGTAAATACTCCTCCCACCGCGTAGGTTGCTGCATCACATAAGACCTCAGCATGTCCTCTACTACTTGATTCACTCGTTCGGTTTGTCCGTCAGTTTGCGGATGATATGCGGTGCTGAAGCTCAATTGAGTTCCTAGACCTTCAAATAAGGTCCTCCAAAAA